>CM036758.1:12292395-12537395 GCA_020796225.1 Arion vulgaris
AGCTCACTACCGCTTGAGCTACAGACGCTCACAATACACGTCTACACATATAAAATACATGCACAGTGACTTTCATAAGGACTTTCAAATATTTTTGTTACACCTGTTTCCATGGACCTCATTTACATCTTTACTTATTTACCCTACTCATTGGTTCCCTACTCATTGGTTCCCTACTCATTAGTTCCCTACCCATTGGGTTTCCCCTACTCATTAGTTCCCTACCCATTGGTTCCTACTCATTGGTTCCCTACTCATTGGTTCCTACTCATTGGTTCCCTACTCATTGGTTCCCTACTCATTAGTTCCCTACCCATTGGTTCCCTACTCATTAGTTCCCTACCCATTGGTTCCCTACTCATTGGTTCCCTACTCATTGGTTCCTACTCATTGGTTCCCTACTCATTGGTTCCCTGCTCATTGGTCCTTACTCATTGGTTCCCTACTCATTAGTTCCCTACTCATTGGTTCCTACTCATTGGTTCCCTACTCATTGGTTCCCTACTCATTGGTTCCTACTCATTGGTTCCTACGCATTGGTTCCCTACTCATTGGTTCCCTACTCATTGGTCCCTACTCATTGGTTCCCTACTCATTGGTTCCTACTCATTGGTTCCCTACTCATTGGTTCCTACTCATTGGTTCCCTACTCATTGGTTCCCTACTCATTGGTTCCTTACTCATTGGTTCCTACTCATTGGTTCCCTACTCATTGGTTCCCTACTCATTGGTTCCCTACTCATTGGTCCCTACCCATTGGTCCCTACTCATTGGTTCCTACTCATTGGTTCCCTACTCATTGGTTCCCTACTCATTGGTTCCCTACTCATTGGTTTCCTACTCATTTGGTTCCCTACTCATTGGTTCCCTACTCATTGGTCCCTACTCATTGGTCCCTACTCATTAACCAAGCAAACAACAATCCGATCTCCCTGGAGGAAATCTCACTTCAAGATATAGAATCATACATTATACATGGACGGCAATGTAAACAAAGAGCGTGGAACAGATAGAAATGTCAAAATAAGAATACAGAAGGCAAGACGAGCGTTCATTGCACTAGGAAATGTGCGGAAGTCTAAAGAAATCAAATATAGAACAACAAATAGGAATATTGAACTACAATGTTTAAATAATTCTACTGTATGGATCAGAGACACGGGAAACGTCTAAAGTAATAACGCATAAATTGCAAACACTCCCCAACCGGTGTCTGCACAGAATAGAGGGACTGAGATAGGGGGATAGGGTCACACATGAAGAGAACAAGACATATTCCAGTGAACATATTCAGGTTAAAAGTTGACGCTGGCGCTGGATAGGATACACCTTGAGAAAATCTAAGAGAAATATAACAAGAAAGGAACTTTCCTGGAACACACAGGGAAAGTGAAAGAGGTGAGGCTTAAAAATATACGGAGAAGAGATTTAGATACAGAGTTTAACAATATAGAGAAGAGCTGGAGGGAGCTGCAGGAGGTAGCTAAGATAGAAAGACTTGGCATGAGTTGGTTGAGGGCCTATGCCCCAATCGCGGTTAAAAACTCATGAGAGAGATTTGTCTCAGTGATTCCCTTTCGTGTCTTAGAGCTCTTCACTTATTGAGATTACAATGTGCAGTTTTTGTCTGGAGGTTCGGATGAGTTTACAATGTACAGCGTTCAGCTGTTGCCATGGATATTATAGTTCTCATCTAATCTTTGATTTTACTGTAGGTCACTGCTTGAAAAGTTTCATTGGATGACTTACAAGTTCAAGGACGCAGATTTGGAGAAGCGATACCAAAAGAGGTCAGACAGCTACAGTGGTCTTCCGGTCGTGGCTCTCAGTGTAGCATTGCTTCTGGTTTTTGTCGCCAAACTCTGTGTCCTGCCCAGGTGAGTGGGAGTATAACCTGTGTGGGTTGCCCAGGTGAGTGGGCATATACATTATGTGTCCTGCCCAGGTGAGTGGGAGTATAGCATCTGTGGGTTGTCCAGTGAGTGGGCATATAAATTGTGTGTTCTGCCCACGTGTGTGGGCATATACAGTGTGTGATGTCAGGTGAGTGGGCGTATAAATTGTGTGTACTGCCCAGGTGAATGGGCATTTTTTTCCGATCCAGAAGCACTTGAGTTTTTCAGCTCTTCGACTCGGTGCCATAGACATCGTAACCCTTCGATTCGGTGCCACGAACACCGTAAATTTGGAGAACCTGTGGCTTTTTTGTCAGCCTGCAGAGTTGAACCGCACTCACAGGGGGCTTGTCACCCGTCGTCCAACGCCCCACGAACGCGCTGGGCAGGCGGGTGAGTTGACATATAAATTATGTGTCCTACCCAGGTAAGTGGGCATATAAATTGTGTGTCCTGCCCAGGTGAGTGGACATATAAAATGTGTATCCTACACAGGTGAGTGCATAGTTAAATTGCGTGTAATATCAAGGGGAGTACACATAACAATTGCGTATATGGCTTATCTTATCTACATGTGCGCGAAGCCTGTGGGGAGTTTCAGTTTTCTATCCTGTGACCGGTGTGTTGCATCTGTAGTTGTTAAGTCTTTGATGTTGCAGAATATCTGTGATATTATCTATCCATTTGGTTCTTGCTCTTCCTATATATTTATTATTATGTTATTTTTATTTCCAGAGAGCCACTTCCTATTGCACTATTTCTGATCGGCGAGCTCATATTGATACCGATGGCTGTCGTGTCCATGACCCTGACCTTCGCCAGTGTGAGTAAATAATAGTTGCTTTGACTATTGTTAACAATTATTAACTATTAGTTAGTTAAAATATAACAGAATAGTCATAGTAGTAGGGGTCTTTATGGCAAGGGGTTTCGCCCATCTGCCTAGCGTGTTCGTAGCGCGTTGGACTACGGGTGACTATCCCTCTGTGTGTGAGGGTTCAATTCCGCGGGATGGCAGAAAAAGCCACAGATTCCCCAGATTTACGGTGTTCGTGGCACCGAATCGAAGGGTTACGATGTCCATGGCACCGAGCCGAAGAGCTGAAAAGCTCAAGTGCTTCTGGATCGGAAAAAAATGGCAGCTTGTCCCTTCCGGAACTTGTCTCCCATGACAGCAGTCATGAAAAACTCTCTATTCTGTGTACGTTGACCGGCATCAGCAGCAGCCATTCTCAGATCGTCAATGTCATCTTGCACCCATCGTCTTCTAGGTCTTCATCTCATTCTTCTTCCGGGCACCATTTCTTCCAAAATTATCTTCTCTAGGCACTCATGCCATTTTATGTGACCAAAATATTTAATTTTCCTTGATTTTATGCTCTTTAGTAGCCACTTCTCTTTAATATCAAGATGTTGCAGAACAGAAGCATTTGTTATTTTCTCTGTCCATGATATTATAAGTACTCTTCTGTAGCATTTGCATTCAAAGACATTAATGATCTTCTCCGCCACTTTGTCAATGTTACATACATATATATATACATATATATTTCCTAATGTTGTCTTTCTGTCCTCTAACACAGCGTTTCCCTGGCAGTGTTGTACGTTTTGCGACCACAATTGATACCAGCAGCTTGCTGAAGATATTATGGGGTGTCAGCGCGTGCGGAGTTTTCTTCATCTGTGATACGGTGCCAGTGGTGAGCATTTGTGTCGTTCGTGTGTATGTGTTGATATTGTACTGTGTGTATGTGTTAATATTGTACTGTGTGTATGTTTCATGTATGTGCATATGGAGCTGCAGTGTGTGTACTGTTTTGTTGTGAGGGGGTATGCTTGTTAGTTATATGTGTGCACATGATTATTTGTGATGCTAGTGCGTGTGAGTGTGTGTATGTGTAAAATTGTGTGCATATGTTGGGTATATATGGGTGTGGGGGTAATGCATATGTGTTACATATAGGTGTGTAGTTGATCCATGTGCTACATATAGGTGTGTAGTTGATCCATATGCTGGATATCCCCGATGTAATTAAAAAATGGTGAGTTTTTAATAGGAGTTTTATTTAATAGTTTTAATTAATTTTGCCCTGGCAGTGGTTTTACGGTTTACTATGATATAGTTATCTCTGTGGTTAAGTGGTTAAGCCCTTGCCTTGCTTTCTGGAGGTCGTGGGTTCGAAACTGTATCGAGCCGTTCTGTTTATTAGTGCATTCTCCCCAGAAACCCTAGAGCTTTTGCCAAATCTACGGACTTGTGCAATACTCTTGGCAGGTGGTGTGCCATTTATTCATGAGAGGGGACTGAGCTATATGGAGTAAACACGGTGCGATGAAGTCAATCCTTTGACTTTAGATCCGTTATTATAGTTTTTCAACTGTACGGGTTCCTTTAGGTGCTCAACCTGAAAAGGGGAACGAGGTTTTATCATCCGTCTTCGATATGACTAGGAATTCTATCTCATCTACATTAAGATCAGGATCGATGCTATGCTTACCACATGGAGAAAAAAATGCACATATTTTGTTTGGTTATTGTCACTAATAAAAACACCGATAACTAATTAGTAAGATAGTAGTTTTTGAATAACGTAACCAACTTTACACCGCTACTAGAAGACATATAGGCGCCCAGGTTTATGAAACACTTTACTGCGTAATTCGCCCGAGGTTTGCAAGGGGAGAAAACAATAGTAATACAACGACATAGAAGGCATGTCGTAAGAAGCGACTGAGGTAGCGGCCTAAGTAAAAAAAGCGTCGCAGAAATTATATGTGGTGGCCTACTTGTAGGCGCATAACTGACACAGCGTACAATCGCTCTTAGGCTCAGATCACATACAAATCACATAGAGTGGTTTAACAAATGGTCGATATGGAGCGTTTGTCGAAGAAGACACTTTAAAAAAAAAGATATCTCTTTGAGCATTATTACCAACAAATGTTTAGTAACGATTGCTAAGTAACGAGTACTAATTATCGAGTATTTGATGCAAAAGTAGTTAATAGTTTTAATATTTAAAAGTAACTGAAATGCACGTTACTAACATCAACTATTTTTACGGATTTTCCTAGGCTGAATGTGACCAGGTAGACCATAACTTGACGCTGATCACACACTTGGATCCAACAAACCGATCCTGTCATTACATCGTCTACTTTGCTCACAGCGCATGCATAGTTCTCATAGCCATCTCTTCAATGGTCAGTCTGAATCACATGACCAAAGGCGTAATGATAATTGTTGTTGCCAGCATTCACAGTCTGATCATTCTGTTGTTTGTAGAGGAACCGTTTCAGAACTACGACCTAGTCGTCTACGGAAGGTGGGTGATAGATAACATGTGATAGTTGGTTAAACAGGGGAGTGTCACCATCAGGGGAGTCATTTCATTATTATTGGAGATCACTGCTGCCTCCAGGGCTCTGTCATGGGGGGCTGAGCAACAGGTTACCCATACGATTATCATATCAGACTCCATGAATATGCTTCAACTGATTGAATCTGGAAGTATGCGTGTGGAATGGGTGGACAGCATTCGGAGATCACATCTCAAGAAAATTACTTGGCTGTACACGCTTGGACATGCTGGAGTGCGGGGTAACGAGCGTGCTGACTCTCTTACAAACAGTGCCCCGACTCAAGTGGGCAGAAGCATGGACAGAGCCGATATCATCAATGCGGTACGCTCTCAATTATGTGACATGGGCGGGTCTCAGACACTGGAACGAGTTCGAGAATTAGGCGTTAAGTTTGGACATGCCAGACAGTGTCGTCTTCGTGGTGAGAGAGAAGATATAGTAATCAACTTCTCATGGGTACGTTGAGCAAATGGACTTTGGGATGGCTGCTGCAACGGAGGACAGAGCACGAATGGAAATGCCCAATGTGCCATGACGTCGATCGCATAACATAACATAATATTTCATTATTATGTCAAGACGGGCATATGAAATAAACTGTCAGGACAACATTACAGATACCGAAGTCCTCATAAGAGCAAAGAACCTGAGCGTCAACACACTGTTGCAAAAGGCCCAAGTAAAATGGGCCGGTCACGTTGCTCAGATGCCTGATAAGCGCATGCCAAAAAGGTTGTTGTGTTGCGAGCTTGAAGGGGGTAGACGTTCACTTGGTGGACAGAAAAAACGATGCATACACTAAACGTTGCTTACCATAAAAATCAATGTCTGTTGCAACATGTGGCTAAATGGTATGACCAGTAGCGGCTCGGGATCATTTTTGTTGGTGGGGTCAGACAGAAATTTCCGGAAAAATCATAGTTGCGGTTAGGATATATTTTAATGTATAATATAATAAATACATGTTACACCTTATTTTTGGTGGGGCCCGGTACCACTGGCCCTTAATGACGAGCCGCCACTGGGTATGACAATATGTTAGTTAGTTTTTTTCTGTTAATTTAAAAAAAGACAACCCTTGTTCTGGGTGGGTCTTCCGCCTTAAAGACAACTTTAAAGTGTCTCTAAAATGCTTCGATATAGAGACCACACACTGGGAATCTCTTACGCAAGATCGCCAAATGTGGCGCTGTAACAACACAAGAGGAACTCGCTTCGCAAAAAATCGTCGTGCCGTTGAGGCACAGAGAAAACGAGCCGCACGAAAAGACAAACCACACAGCACCCAAATGTCGAACCTTGATCATGTATGTCCCGTCTGTAGCAGGGGATTGTGTTCAAGGATTGGACTCTACAGTCACCTCCGCACACACCAGAGGTGCAGCAACACACGTCTGAGGCTTTTGTCATCATCGCTTGCGATGGATGACTAAGAAATTAAATGTCAATGCTGGTGTGGGGAAGATAGGGGGGAATTGCCGACAGGTCACTTGAGTTAAAAATAAAAAGAGGTAGTCGGGTGTATATCACTTAGCAAAGGATATCATTATTAGAGTATCTGTATTTGAATAACAAGTTAACGATACTCAGTTCGCTCCCTCGTGAAGCCATCTGGATATTTTCCTGGAGATCCTGATCTCATTGTAGGTGAGATCAAATTCCTAGTTCTATCGGAGACTTACAATAAAACATTGGTTTCGTGTTCAAGTTAGAACACGTAAATAAGACAATTAGCAGTTAAAAATCGAGAAGAGCAGGCTGGAAGGTCGCTGCCCGGGCAAAATTCATTAGACAAGATTAAAAATAAATTTCCTACAAAATATTTTTATCATCTTCAAATTTCGTCAGCGATTCTCGCCGGTGCTACGGAGCTCGTTCACGGCAGATTTTCCCGTGTAAGAAAGAGATCGGAACCTATATGGCTACTCATCGAAGTTCAATGATGATGGTCCAATCAATAAATAAATTCCGCTTATACTTAAGATCTATGTTTTAGTATTTAATTTATTACTTCGTGTTATATGTGTTGTCTTGATAAAGACCTATGGTCGAAATGTCGATAGTTGTTACATTACATATTTGATTATTAATTTTATACTGTGCAGGAGAAAACAGGATGTAAAACAAGTCATGAAACTCATACAAAGAACAACAGATTAAATGGTTTGTACATCTGACAAGAATGCTCTGGTATCGTCTGCCACAACGAGACACGCTGAAAAAGTATAACGAGTACAGAGCAAGAGAAAGATCTCGCTAAAGATGGAGCGACGGCATTAAGAACAACCGTATGAAAAGGAATAACAGTTTACAAAGTGTTTTTGAATATTCACACATAATGTAAATGGTGGAAGAATGGAAGAAAAAAACTGTCCCTTGCTTATGTAAAACTGTCTCCTACGCCTGTCTTCATCCATATGGCCCGTTTATTCAGTTTTACCGCACCCCACTCCCCCCCTACACCACCTTACCTGTTTTCCCCAGGTGTGATAAGCTTCCATGTTTTACCATCTCAAATCTATATGTTTCCATACGTCGTCACTCCAAGTAGAGAATTTAATTTTGGAGACGATGTACCGACACAGAAAGTATCCTCATGATGATGATGTTATTGTCTAAGGCATAGATTCCCAAACTTGTTCGGCCCACCGCCCACTTTGCACACCATAAACTTTGTAACGCCCTCTCCACATTATATCAGTTGCCAACGCGCCCCCACATGTATAAATGCTCTATTTTCTCTTTGACATAGAAAATTGACATATATTTCTGTAATACATGGTCAGTTTTCATATGATTATATGCATAAAATAAAACATTGATGAAAAAATGGATCGTGTAAGACGGGCATAAGATGAATTAAAACACAGAATTTAAATTTTAAATGATTTTTTCATAGCAAAAATAATTTATTTAAAAATATTTATTATTAATTTCTTCTTTAGAAGCCACCAACCCTAATCGCCTGAACCCCCTAAATTCTCCTGAACCCACTATCCCCCTAGAACGCTTCAGCGTCCACTGGGGAAGGGTGTACCGCCCACTTTGAGAAACGCTGGTCTAAGGAAATCAGCGTGGCAAATATAGTTTCTTGATAATGATAATGATGTTGCCATTTTCTTCTTGTTCTTGCAGGGACGAGAACCATGAACACGTCAAGTATCGTCTTTTGGGTCAGATCATTTCTGTGGCTGTAGCTTTGAACTTCTATAATAGTCAGGTAAGGTGTCCAAATAACTGATCATTATTTTGTTTCTACTACGCCAGGCACTGAAATAGCCGCTTCACTTTTATCAATTTGTGTAGCGATTTGTGAAACAAAGAATGAAGTAGGTCGACCACTTAATAAGAATGTAACCAAACTCCACTAGATACAGTCTTCAACAACAGAACATCAGGAAAGAAAGCGAGAGTAAAATCAGGAAAAAGTTGATTAGATCACAATGAAGTCAATCCTTCGGCTTTAGATCCTGTAACCAGGCACGTCATTCTATTACATATGTTCTTTTGGTCTCACTCCAGCCTAGATTTCTGCAATTCTCTTACCCCCTCCTGATCCAGAAACACTTGAGCTTTCAGCTCTTCGGCTCAGTGCCATGGACATCGTAACCATTCGGTTCGGTGCCACGAACACCGTAAATCTGGAAAACTTGTGGCTTTTCTACCAGTCCGCGGAATTGAATCCGCACCCATAGGGAGCTTGTCACCCGTCGTCCAACGCGCTATGAACGCTCTGGACAGGCGGACAAATTCTCTTACTTAATTACAGCATTAAGTATGTGGTCATTTAAACAGCTGGGTCGGTAGGTGGTTACATACAGAATTCATGGACTTCCATTGCTCAGGTTGTAGTGGATATTGTGAAAGAAGATAATTATGGGTTTTGTCGTGACTACAAATATTATGACTATGGAGGTCACGATATTAACTGAAGCAATGGATTGGATGAGGCTACAAACTTGATGACTGGATAACAATAGGAGTATTCCAAATACACCAGTCACTCTATGGTACAGCCTAAATCAATAACTTTGCAAACAAAACGGAACAGTTGTCCTTTAGTTTCTGTATAACACAACTAATCTCTCATGTGAGTTTTGTTGGTGTATGTGAAAAACGACTTTCGACAAAATCGTGGATTGTTTTCTTTATCGTATGTTTTTTTTTAAGACAAGAAATCACTGTTCATATGTTGCACTTCGCTACTTTCTTTCACAATCCAATAATCTCGATTGAAGTTGTTTGGCCATTCACCAATATCGTTGGAGTACATTTTACTTTCGTTGTATTTTTGGCTTGTAGAAGATGTTGCTTCATTAGAAGCATGTCCTGTGCTTTCTGCCTCTCTTTGGCTTGAAGATGATATGGCTAAATTGGAAGGACTTTCTGTACATTCGATTTCAGTTTGTCTTGTGGAAAATGTGGCTAAATCGTGAAGAGTTACTGATCTTAATGGTAATATTGGTAATGATGATTCTTCTATAGCGCCTTCATCTACTACACAGTGAGACGAGACTTCTGTATTTTCGGCTTCGATTTCTTTGGATTCAGCACCATCACATACGACATTAAAAAAAATTTAGACAGCTTGCGTGTTTTTGATATAACATCTGGTTATTTTTCCATTTTCATCTCTGTCACATAGGCGAGGGGCCCCCTAGAAGCGCGGGGCCCGTAGCATTTGCTACTTCTGCTACTAGGCTAATCCGGCCCTGGCTGGACATACTGGGGTTAAGTGAGGTGAGATGGCCTGGAACAGATAGAAGAGTAGTTAGTGAATTAACTTTCATATATTCAGGAAGAGAAGATGGTAAGCATTTTGAAGGAGTGGGTATAATGATGACACCTAGAGTAGCAAAGAGCATATTAGAATGGGAACCCATCTCGAGTCGGATAATTAGAGCCCGCTTCAGTACCAGGCATGTCAATATGACAATACTGCAGTGTTATGCACCAACAAATGAGGCTGACGATGATAAGAAAGACACATTTTATGAGCAACTACAAGATCAAATTAACAAGACCCAAAAACATGACCTGTTAGTAGTAATGAGGGACTTTAATGCCAAGGTTGGAAGTGATAATGTAGGGGTAGAGAGAGCTATAGGAAAACAAGGAATGAGCACAATGAATGAGAATGGACAAAGACTGGCGTAGTTATGTATGCTGTCAAACTTAGTAATTGGGGTACCATCTTTGCACATAAGGAAATTCATAAACTTACTTGGCACTCACCAAATGGAGTGACCAGGAATCAGATTGACCATATGTGCATAAATACACAATTTAGGACATCATTGTTGGATGTCCGTGCATACAGAGGGCAGATGTAGGAAGTGATCATAATTTATGCATAGGTAAATTGAAACTGAAATTGAAAATTCACCATACTAAAAAGAACAACTGCAAATAGACAGTCAAAGACTACAAAATAATGAGGTAAAAGAGGAATATCAGCTCGAACTTTAGAATAGGTTCGAGTTACTACATGGTGAAAATGAACAGAACATTGAAGACAAATGGATTAAGATAAAGGACATACTATTGGGGGCAGTAAATAGTAGCGCAGATTAAAGACGAAAGCCAGAAAACCCTGGATAAGCGATGACACCTGGAAGTGTATTCAAGAAAGAAGAAAGATGAAACTAGCCATATTTAATACTAAGGATGCAACAGATGAAATCCAAGCTAAAGAGGAATATAGACTAAAAGACAAGGAAGTGAAAAGAGCGGCTAGAAGAGATAAAAGAGCATATGTCAATCGACTGGCTGAAGAAGGGAAAAGGCAGCTAAGACTGGAAATAGTAAAATGCTATACAACACACTAAAACAACTTACTGGAACATTTGTTTCAAAGAGTGGCCCAATCAAGAGCAAAGATGGTAAAGTTCTAACATCAGATACCGAGCAGAAGAAAAGATGGGCAGAACATTTTGAAGAAATATTAAATAGACCTGATCCACCAGTACTACTCAAGTTTGACGAAGAGGCAAGAAACAGCTCCTACCAATTAACGAAGAAATGATAAGTGTAGCTAAGGTCAAGGAGGCAATCCATTCCTTGATAAACAATAAGGCAGCGGGTGATGACAACATTACTGCAGAAATGCTCAAAGCGGCTGATGATACAACTATTAGCCAGGTGCAAGAACTATTTAATAAAGTATGGGAAGAAGAAACTGTCCCAGATCAATGGAAAAAGGAAATAATTGTTAAGATCCCCAAAAGAGGTGATCTCAAAGATTGCAACAACTGGAGAGGGATCACCCTATTATCAGTAATGTCTAAGACTTTCTGCAAAATCATTCTTAATAGAATCAAAGGAGCAGTGGACACAATACTGAGAGAAGAACAAGCTGGTTTTAGACCTGGGAGAAGCTGCTTAGACCAAATAATTACCCTACGACTAATTTTGGAGGAACATATTGAGAAACAACAACCACTCATACTAAATTTCATCTATTTTAAAAAAAGCCTTTGATAGTCTACACAGAATCTCTCTGTGGAATATTCTGAGATGCTATGGAATACCAGACAAAATAATAAACATTATTAAGCGCCTCTATGATGGTTCACAATGTGCAGTTCGCACTGATGGTGGACATAGCGACTGGTTTATGGTTGAAACCGGAGTAAAGCAAGGCAGTATTCTATCTCCGCTATTGTTTGGAGTGGCCATTGACTGGGTGATGCGAAAATGTTGCAGGGGCGAAACTGGCATCGATTGGGTAGAAAATAGTCAACTAGAAGATTTGGATTTTGCAGATGATATTGCCTTGTTAAGTAGAAACAACCAAGATTTGCAAAGAAAAACAGACAACTTGTCATCTATAGCATCAAAAGTTGGACTGCAGATAAGCTATGAAAAACAAATATAATGAAGACACCTATGGCAAGTAATGCAGATATCACACTGGAATCTAAAATGATAAAAATAACAGAGCAGTTCACCTATTTAGGAAGCAATTTTGATTGCACAGGAAATGTTACAAAAGAAATTATGATACGAATTGGCAAAGCAACATCAGCTTTTAAAAGTCTAAATAAAATATGGAACTGCAAGTTATATAGTATTAAAACTAAATTACGAATTTTCAATTCAAATGTATCAATCCTAACATATGATAGCGAGAGTTGGAAAATGACTAAAGATATAGAATGCAAGTTAAATGCATTTGAAAATAGATGTCTGCGAAAAATAATGAATATAAAATGAAACGAATTCAGGAGAAGTGATGAAATCAGAGACATGTCTGGTCAACTACTAGTGACAACTGTTATAAGAAAGAGAAGATGGAGATATGTTGGGCACACCTTGAGGAGAAATGATCAACGAATATCAAAGCAGGCATTGAAGTGGATGCAAAGGGTTCAAGAAAGAGAGGTCGACCTAAGGAGACCCTGAAACGAACTTTGCTAAGAGAGGCAGGAAATATGGGTCTCAGTTCCATGGAGGAGATTGAGCGAGTTGCCCAGGATAGAGCGGTATGGAGAAATTACTTGCAGGCCCTATGTAACGTATAACGGTACGAGAGGAATTATTATTATAGAGTATAGTAGAGCTCGGCATCACCAGCAGGTAATCTGGTGACGGGAAATGAACACAGTGAACCCTAGGTTCATTGCTGTATCATTGGAAGCACAAAGAGCTTCCTAGTGCTAGAGCAAACCAATTGTGACCGCTGTCCTGGGTAGGTAGAACATTCTCAGACACGCCATTTCTTTAGTACTGTATACATTACGAGGCATTAGGCAGAATGACAAGATCCCAAGCACTGCTCGATCGCTGAAGAAGAAGAAGAAGAAGAAGAAAGGGGAGTGTCTCTATAATGAAGTGGCTAAGATGTGTGCCTGGCGTTCTGAATACGTTGGAATCTGTGCCGAATCACATCTGCCGTTCGCACTATGATTTTTGTTGTATCAACATGGTCCTTGTATCATAATGTTCCTTGTATTATAATGTTCCTTGTATCATAATGTTCCTTGTATCATAATGTTCCTTGTATTATAATGTTCCTTGTATCATAATATTCCTTGTATCATAATGTTGCTTATGCCCAGATGACGTATGTTGGTTGCATAAAGTCTAAATGTCTTACTTCTCAGATCTTCAGATCTGAGAAGTAGCGTAACATTCGTCACTCCTGTTGTATCGTTTGCTTGATAAAGGCCTGTTGGTCAAAACGTTGATGTGTATTGTTTTTGTATTTTGTTAAACTATAGTACTTTGTTATTACGTGTTTCGCTATTGCTATATAGCTTTACATCAGTCTTCCCTTATATCGATAACACTTCTCAGATGGAATTCACTGCCCGGAAGTTGTATCTGTGGAAGGAGGAATCAAAAGGAGATAAGGAACGAGCCTCAGATATGAAACTGAAAAATGAGGCTCTCGTTTACAACCTGCTGCCAACCCATGTGGCCAAAATATTTCTGGGCAGAAGAAAAAGAGATGCGGTAAGTGAATATTTGCAGAAACATATGACCAATAGATCAGTGAAGTGACTAGTGATGAAGTTTGTTGGTCATTGGTCAGTCAGCAGACTAATCGCAGCGAACTTGAATAAGTACTGAGAAAATGTCATTGTTCGTGTAGAATGTCATTGATTTATTAAGAGAATGTGTTTATTCACGAAGAGCTTCTTCTTCTTCTGCGTTCTCATTAGATTGGAAGTTCGGATTTTCTAATACAGGCAGCCGTCTGCCTCAGATTATCAGCCACGCCATATAGTTTGTCTTCTGCGTTCTCACTAGATTGGGAGTTCGGATTTTCTAATACAGGCAGCCGTCTGCCTCAGATTATCAAGCACGCCATACAGTTTGTCTTGGATGCTAGTGTAAGTGGGCCACCTCTTTCTTCTCAAGTCTGCACACTGGGGCTTTACTAGCGCCGTCACTATACACAACACTCGGCCGCCATCTTGACATGAAGAGCTGAAGTAATTTACTAGAAAATCTGTTGGTTTCTGGAGAATTGAGATTCATTGATAGGACCATCATCATTGCACTTCCGTGAGTAACCATGTGTGCTACGATCTCTTTCTTACATTGCACTTCGGTGAGTAACCATGTGTGCTACGATCTCTTTCTTACATTGCACTTCTGTGAGTAACCATGTGTGCTACGATCTCTTTCTTACATTGCACTTCTGTGAGTAACCATGTGTGCTACGATCTCTTTCTTACACATGGAGATCTCAGCGGCAGTGCACGGTCTCCTTAGCACGAACTAGTCTCCACCGATGTAATTTAGAAGATGGTGAGAATATTTGGTAGGAATTTTATTAGTGTTATTTATATCTTTTAAACAATTTTTCTAATGAATTTTTCCAGCGCAGCGGCTTTTCAGCTTGCTCTTCTCGATTTTAAACTGCCTATGGTTCAAGGGTAGCGTAGTTGTTAGTGAACTCGCTTCTCAAGGCTGGTGGTCTGGGTTCAGCTCCGCAATGCGCGTGGAATTTTTCCCGACCGCGAAGGCTCTCAGGTCGACCCAGCCTTAACTGGGTACCAGACATGCTCTGGGAAAGTAAAGGCGGCCGGCGTGATGCTGACCACATCACCCATCGTGTGCCGATGGTCAATGAAAAATACAGGCCTAACACTGTATTGACCTATATACCACGAGATATGAAAGGGTTCCTTTATCTTTTTTTTTACCTTTTATGGTTCAAGGGTTTTATTTGCTCAGCTTGAACAAGGGACCTACGTTTTATTGTCCATCTCCGATAGGACTAGGATACTCAATTTAACCTACACTGAGATAATGGATTTCTGATGATGGATATCTTGATGGCTTCACGAGGGCGTGAACTGAGTACTTTCGTAACGAGAGGCAAGCCCATAACCTGTACGTCACAGAGACCCCGTGACGCAATTGAGAAGGTAGATATGTAAAAAAAAAGCTTGAAATTGGTGATACAGACTTTTGCATTTGTGGACTAAGCTCAGAGTCTGCACAACACATCCCACATCCTTCATCTTCTTTTAACGCTCCATATCGACCATTTGTTAAACCTCTCTTTGTGATTAGTATGTGGTCTGAGCCTAAGAGCGATTAAACGTTGTGCCAATTATGCGCCTACAAGTAGGCCAGTACATCCGATTTCTGCGTTTTTTAAATATTTACTAGGGTAACTTTCCTATTCCCTACTTCAGTCACCTCGTACGACATGCCTTGTAGATCTCAGTCTTACTATTCTTTGCTGCCCTTGTGAGCCCCGCCACCATACGGGCAACATCTCACAATCTGGGCAATGTGATCGATTTATGAGATTATGTATTTGTTCGTGAAGAACTCGATTGATTTATGTAACTTATTGGCTTATGGACATTTTAATCGACTGATCAGAGAATCTGCTTGTTTTATTCGAAGTACTTAATCGACTGATGAGACAATATGCTTGTTGTATTCCAAGTATTTGATCGACTGATGATTTATTGCTTCGTTCAGTACCTGATCGACTGATGATTTATTGCTTCATTCAGTACCTGATCGACTGATGATTTATTGCTTCGTTCAGTACCTGATCGACTGATGATTTATTGCTTCGTTCAGTACCTGATCGACTGATGATTTATTGCTTCGTTCAGTACCTGATCGACTGATGATTTATTGCTTCGTTCAGTACCTGATCGACTGATGATTTATTGCTTCGCTTAGTACCTGATGAAAGGAAAAGATAATATATTGAGTTATTAAGTACGCGATCGGTTAATAAGACAGTTTATTAGTTTGTGAAGTATTTAATCCATCAATGCAATGCCGTCTAAAAGATAGTTGCACACTGAAGTAAAGTTTCTTGTCTCTTCCTCCAGGAACTCTACAGTCACTCGTACGATGAAGTTGGTGTCTTGTTTGCAGCCTGTCCCAACTATAATGACTTCTACAGTGAAAGTGCAATCAACAACGATGGGTTAGAATGCTTACGGTAAGAATGACTTTTTCAGCGCTTAGAATAATGGCGCAACAGCGTATTCAGATCAGATCAAGTGCTAACTCTGAATCGAATGTTTAATTTTCATGTTCTTCTAAGTACGAAGACTTATAGCCGTTGCTTGTGCTAACACAGATAGTCTGACCTGGTTTTCAATGGGGTGATATCGACGGGTTAAAAAGACACGACAAGCGAAATCTCTCTTTTGTGATAGCTTAGCTGGTCATGTATTCTGAAGAGCTCGCCTTTATGGCTAAACGGTGAAACAGAAAGGCCTGAGGTATGTCAAGGCCAAAGTAAGGCCACAAAAAAAATATCGCCTGAGTACAATTGTGATGTTCAGCATCTGTGTCCCCTGGTAGTCTCATATACATGTAGATTGCTAGTTTGTTTGACTAAGTATCTTCATGTTAAGCTGATCATAGTGCATCCTCTTTATGTACGTGTCAAATAGAGTAGCAACCGCATTATCACATTTTCATCATCAAATAGCTTGTCCTGAGCAGAACTTTGCCACCCCAACAGTCCTCAGGAATTTCTCTCTCATAGGCCTGAATAGTCCTGCCTTTGCAGCCGTCATGTTCAAACCATCAGTTACATCCTGAATCCATCTTCTCCGTGGTCTTCCTCTTCTTCTCTTTTCCGGTCTGCCTCCTTCCATGATGGTCTTCTCCAGCCCTTCATGTATTTTTATATATGCAAACTATCTCAATTTTCTCCTTCTTATTTCTTATTACCACATTTTACGTTCTAGTAATATCTAGTATAGGTAAAACCCTCCGAGATACAACCGCTTTCACATACCTTGGAAGTGTTATTAGTAATGAAGGAGGCGCTGGATCTGACATTAAAAACATACTGAGTAAGGCACGAAGTGCATTCATGACCCTTCAGACCGCCTGAAAATCTGCCCAATACAGCATCAGAACCAAGACTAGTATCTATAACAGCTGTGTGCTGTCAACATTGCTGTACGGATCGGAATGCTGGAGAATGACAGAACAGGATATGTCCAGACTCTCCACCTTTCATACAACTTGTCTGCGAAAAATCTTACGCGTGTACTGGCCGACTACTATCTCGAACCAAGAATTGCTTGCACGATGCCAACAAGAGAATATGGGTACTATCATCCGAAGACGACGCTGGAGGTGGATTGGACATGTGATGCGCGTGGAGACTGGCTCCGACACGAAAACTGCACTGAGATGGACTCCAGAGGGTAGGCGAAAGCGTGGAAGACCCAAGACGACCTGGAGGAGAACGATAGAGCAAGAATTGAAGGAAATGAATCATAGCTGGAACACAATACAGAGGAATGCCATGAATAGGGAAGAATGGTGTGCGTTTGTTTCTGCCCTAAACGCCAAGGGCGTAACAGGCTAAAGAAAGTAATATCTAGTATGAAGCGCATACAAAAGCCCGTTTCTAGATAAATGTTCTTATCCTGACGCTGTGAGGGAAAACATGATTAGAAAAAAGAAGAAGAAGTTCTAGTAGACCGTGGGTAAGGCAACGATTACGTTAATATCCGTCCATCGCAAGCGATGATGACAACAATCTCAGACGTGTGCTGCTGCACGTCTCTGGTGTGTGCGGAGGTGACTGTAGAATTCAATCCTAGAACAGAATCCTCTACCACAGGTGGGGCATACATGATCAAGGTTAGACATGTAGGTGTGTTGTGTGATCTGTCTTTTCGCGCAGCTCGTTTTCTCTGTGCCTCAACAACACGATGTTTCTCAGCTACTCGGGTTCCTCCTTTGTTGTTACGTAGACGAGGCATAAAGGTTGCTTTTAGAAGAGCATGTACAAGCTGATAACTGTAGAGAATTTCGCAGAATATGACTAGTACCATTGGGTTGATTCAGCGCCTATGCATCTCTCGGTGATAATGACATATTAAGAAGAAATGCGAGTGAAGCCCTTAAGATGCAGTGATTGAGATAACAAAATAACCGGCTTCAGTATGAGATAAACATAGTTGTATAAGACACTGTGAGCTTATGTAGCGTTGTAGTGAGCTCGGCCACAACCCAAGCGTACCTAGTTCAAACGCCGCGGCGGGCAAGTTTGGAAGCAAATTTCTTCCATTGAAATTTTACGAACGATAAAAATAGACCTCACAGTTCAGAAAGCAATGTCAAACTACTGAACGTATACGTGGTGCCTAGAAAAAATTGACGACTCGTTTACTTTTGTTGATGGTCAAGTCATGTAAAGGATACGCCACGATTTAAATTTTTCATAAGACACTACTTTATCTTCAAGTGGTGGCGCTGAAAACAAGCTGAATTACTGCAGCATGTCGAAATACATATGTCTCGAAGAGGAAATGCAAGCCCGGTCTAAAATATGTCCAGCAAACAAATGGCTTGTTTATCTGAAAGACTGATATCTCTGGAGGTACTGGTACAAACAGGGATCACAGAAATGACCTTCATTTTTGTCTCTGGACAGGCAGGAGTCAGTGGTAATGAAAGAGCTGATAGATTGGCTGGCTTGACTATGATATCAGCGGGAACTGCAGTGACATTCTTAACGCACTGAGAAGCATCTTTCCGAACGGGGGAGTGTCAGGGTTGTGATTCCCAGTCTATGATCAGATTGGCTGAGATGGGTATCGATATTGGTACAGCCTGAAGAGAACAACATATCACATATGCAAAGAGATTAATTAATCAACATCGAACTGGCATGTTGGGCCGCTGGACTCTGCTGGATTTGTTGAAGCGGAGATTGGAGCACCTATAGACATGTCCGGAGTGCTATGATGATGATCCTCATATAACTGATAATTGGTTGATATCACTTTATTAAACCAAATGAAACAAATGTCATTTTCAGGAGAGAGCGAAGTAGAAGAACATTAAGAAACCAAATTTAAGAGACATTTAAACCGGGTCCAGTTTTATTAAATGACAAGGGACAACATACATTGACACCATGTTGGTTTTCCCCCCAGATTTCTCAACGAGATCATCTCTGACTATGACGAACTTCTCAACCTGCCACAATTTTCTGGAATTGTCAAAATCAAAACTGTTGGAGCTACATACATGGCAGCTAGTGGAATGGTGGACACAGTGTCCATACCGGTCAGTGATATGTTTCTATTTTATTCGTTAAACCTGTACGATCTATTTATTTTGTTTCCGATATTCTGTCTAATTTATTCATTGTGTTTGAAGCAAGCAATTTCTTGATTTCTTTACTTCAGAAAACCTGTAAGTTATACATGTTTTTTAATAAGGAAACCCAACGTTTTAAAAATCTTGTTCATGGAAAACTGTTAACTCTAGAAACCTGTAAGATTTAGGTATTTTGTTTAGTAAATAATGCAAGCATTTGTTTAAGAAAAAAAATGTAAGCTCTAGAATTATTACTTGTGTAAACTTACTAGGGTTATCCAGTTTTATACTTAAGCTGCATTGTAATAACTGTATTGTAATATTGAGAAGAAGAGGAAGACCACTGAGAAGATGGATTCAGGAGATAAATGATGGTTTGAACATGATGGCTGCAGAAGCAGGACATCTGGCCTATGAGAGAAATAAATTCCGGAGGACTGTTGAGGTGGCAAAGTTCTGCTCAGGACAAGCTATTTGATGATAGTATTGAATTGTTGAGACGTTTCCGGATTTCTTAAAATATTTGCATGTTTTTTTTCTTGCAGATTTATTTGTTGGTGTATCTGTTGCATATACCTAGAAGTTTAAAATATGAGAGCTTGACTCCATTTCCTGATGTTTGTTTCGTGTAAAACACGTGTACACAATGTTTTTGATTTACTTATACGACATCTGATACAAAAGTATTCAAGATTGTACCGAGAAAGATGCAAGAAATATCAAACTCAAATTTCATATAAGGGTTTGAACGGAGAAGAAAGTTAACCATAATTTGATGGACAGTTTTGTAAAAGATGTGTATAAGTCAATTTATCAACATCACGCAGTGTCATCGCATGAAATAGTGCGTACACTTTTTTTCTTAGTGAAATGGAACTCTGAACTTCGTGCGGAGAGGTACACCAATATAATCCTTATATGGGATTCTCAAACAATGACTTCATGTACGTCTGCTTAAATTCGACCAACTTAATCATGCCTCGTTTGTGTACTCCCTTAGACTGAGACCGAGACCATCAAAGCCAAGTGGCGCCATCTAAATGACCTAGTTCGGTTTGCTCTGGCCTTGCAGGATGTTTTAAATAAAATAAACGAGCAGTCTTTTAATAACTTTATTCTTAGAATTGGTAAGTAGATCACTGACATCATTGACATTTAATCAAAGATGTGTTTTAGTGTTTATAGCTTGATGTATGACTATTTCTCTGGAATAATTCACTAAATCTGCATGATTATTCTTCTGCGATCAACTTCTGTTATCCGACTACTCCGGTATATGTCATAAACAAGGAGTTACGGTGCGCTTGAGATCTTCACCGGTCCCCCATAGTTTGTTCTGAAGGGTTGTTTCTGTTGGCCAGATTTCCATTCGGGTCCATTCTCACAATGCTCATGCTGATGGAGTCTAGCAAGATGTGTCTGAGGACTGCTTTGGTGCTCCAGATGTGCATATAGCCGAGTCCATGAGACCCACCCTATGGAGGTGTGCTCTGAGACTGCAGTGTCCCGTTCTAAGTCTGTAGACTGTGATCTGCGATTTTCTGTTTAATGTATTTAGGTTGCTATGCTGTGGGTTGTTTCCACCGTTTGTTTATCTCCACGTCATTTTTCCGAACTGTTTCAGAAGAGTCTTTGCTTCTGTAAAGCTTTGTATTGGGTGTGGTTCTGTTTGACTCACTCCAGCCCGTGCAAGTTTGTCAACTTTTTCATTTCCTGGGGTGCCACAGTGTTCTGGTATCCAATGTAAAACTAATTCTGATTTGTTGGACTGCCCGGGGTCCATAGGGAAAGCAAAGAATAGTAACATTGAGACCTACAAAGCATGTCGTAAGAGGTGACTGAGGTAGGAGCCTCGGGAAGCTGCCATAGTAAAAAAAAGCGTCGCAGAAATCGCATGTGCTGGCCTACTTGTAGGCGCATAACTGGCACAACGCACATCCACTATTAGGCTCAGATTACATACAAATCATAAAAGGTGGTTAACAAGTGGTCGATATAGAGCATTCGAAGAAGACGATTTCTTGGACAGCAAGGCTGATTTCATGCATTATGTCAAGGCTGATTTCATGCATTATGTCAAGGCTGATTTCATGCATTATGTCAAGGCTGATTTCATGCATTATGTCAAGGCTGATTTCATGCATTATGTCAAGGCTGATTTCATGCATTATGTCAAGGCTGATTTCATGCATTATGTCAAGGCTGATTTCATGCATTATGTCAAGGCTGATTTCATGCATTATGTCAAGGCTGATTTCATGCATTATGTCAAGGCTGATTTCATGCATTATGTCAAGGCTGATTTCATGCATTATGTCAAGGCTGATTTCATGCATTATGTCAAGGCTGATTTCATGCATTATGTCAAGGCTGATTTCATGCATTATGTCAAGGCTGATTTCATGCATTATGTCAAGGCTGATTTCATGCATTATGTCAAGGCTGATTTCATGCATTATGTCAAGGCTGATTTCATGCATTATGTCAAGGCTGATTTCATGCATTATGTCAAGGCTGATTTCATGCATTATGTCAAGGCTGATTTCATGCATTATGTCAAGGCTGATTTCATGCATTATGTCAAGGCTGATTTCATGCATTATGTCAAGGCTGATTTCATGCATTATGTCAAGGCTGATTTCATGCATTATGTCAAGGCTGATTTCATGCATTATGTCAAGGATTGGGGGATGGGGGTAGAAGAGGATTCAATAAGTATCATCATCATCAAGGTGCGTATTCTTTATAGGACGTTGCTCTCTTTGCAGCACATCTGAAATTCACTCTGTCTCTAGCCAGTTCACCCACTTCGTCGATGGTCATATTCATTGTTTCTTTTATATCTTGTAGCCATCTTCTTCTTGGTCTGCCTCTGCGTCCTGGGACCCTGCACTCTAATACTGTTCTTTTCAGGCCATCGTGACGCTTAATGTGACCAAAGTATGTAATTTTTCTGTTTAGTATGTTGTTTATCAGCCAATTCTCTTTAACATTTAGTTCTTTCAGGACATCAGTATTCTTTCTCTTTTCTGTCCATGGTATTCGTAGAATCTTTCTGTAGCATTTAGTTTCGAAGGACTGGATTTTCGTTCTTAATTTTTGTGTAATAGTACATGATTCACAACCATAAGTAGCCACTAGGAAAATGCATGTTCTCAATATTTTTAATTTTAATATTTTGCTGGTGCTTTGCCACATGTTCTTCATTGTGTTTTAACTTCTTGATTGCTATTGCCAATCTTCTTGAGATCTCTTTGATGGAGCAGTCACCGTTATTGTTAATTATTGAGCCCAGATATTCGTAGCTCTCTACACATTGGAGTTCTTCATTGTTTATTTGGATGTTAGGTGAGCCTTTTGCTTTGTCAGTTGACATGATTTTGTTTTTGTGTATTCAAATATAGATGTTGGTCTTCACTATGTTTCTTGGTAGTCATGATTAGGTTTTCCAAACCTTCAATAAGTAATGTTATGGTATGTTATATTATGCGATCGACGTCACGGCACATTGGGCATTCCCATGCGTGCTCTGTCCTCCGCTGCAGCAGCCATCCTAACGTCCATTTGCTCACCGTACCCATGAGAAGTTGATTACTATATCTTCTCTCTCTACCATGAAGATAACACTGTCTGGCATGTCCAAACTTCTTAAATAAGTAAGTATACGTCATTGTAAATACAAAATGTAACACGATATCTTGCTCTGACGTCACCAGGGATAAACCACGGACCAATCATAGCAGGAGTTATTGGAGCCAGAAAACCACATTACGATATCTGGGGCAACACAGTTAATGTCTCAAGCCGGATGGAATCTACAGGTCAAGCTGGACGAATACAGGTCAGTTCATTAATTATTCAGTGTCTCGAACACATTTACTCACCAACTCACATACACAAACTAACTAATTCAACTCTCATACATAAACTAACTAATTCAACTCTCATACTAATCATTGATTGATTGATTGATTGATTGATATGACCATTATCATTGCACTTCGGTGAGTAACCATGTTTGCTTCGATCGCTTTCCTACACAGGAAGATCTCAGCCGCGGTGCACGATCTCCGTAGCATCAGCGAGGGTCCCCATGTAATTTAGAATATGGTGAAATTATTGTATTGGTATTCAATTTTAAAAAATCTTTCTAATGACTTTTGCCTGGACAGCGGATTTTCATTCTACTCTTCTCGATTTGTGAACTACCAATGATTCTATTACATGCTGAACTTAAACAAAGATCTATCTCTCTCTCGATCACCGCCCAGACCGATGTACCAGATTTCCCCATAAATTATATTCATATGGAAATCTGATTCATGTAACCCTAGCATTTGTGTGTTTTACGTCACATATTCAGCACCATTTGGAGCTCTGGTGCTTATCCTTTGGCGATGTGTCCGGTTTCAGCCAGCGTTTACTTGGTTCGCTCTCCATTCTGTAGCCATCTAGTGTTCTTTACGGTGTGGGGTAGCTAGCCCCACGCCCGACCTCCTTAGCCGCCTCTTACAACATATGTGACAGGTAACAGTGGTTCTATTCTTTACACCCCAATTTGGGCACCGGTAACCACACGGGCGACATTGAGATTAATGATCTCTGAAAAATATCCTGATGGCTCCACGAGGGAGCAAACCGAGCAGCTTTGATTTCGCAGCGGAAATAGTTTACCGCTGTCTTTATACATGTTTTTAAAATGTATTTTTCTGTTTGAAAGATCATAATATTTTTTCAAGCGCTCGATGACCCACTGGAAGTGCTTCACGGACCGCCGGGGATTCACGGACCATAGTTTCAGAAATGCTGCTCTAGTACCGTTATATGTTACATAAAGCCTGCAAGTAATTTCTCAATTTCGCTCTATCCTGGGTAAGGCTAAATTTCCTTGGAATTGAGCCCGATTTTGTTGGCCTCTCTCAGTTCATTTCAGGGTATCCATAAGGCGTGTTCTCTTTCTTGAACCCTTTGCATCCCACTTCAATGCCTTTGTTATTCTTTGATCAAATATCAACATATGGTTGTCAATTATTGTCTTGTATTTCTTGTCCTCAGCGGAAGAAACCCAATGACATCATCATGTATATAAATATATATCATTTCAGGTTGTGGAGGAGACGAAGAACGTTTTGGAATGCTTCGGATACAGATTCGAGAAAAGAGGTCTAATCAAGGTCAAGGGTAAAGGTGAACTAATGACCTACTTTATGGAATATATTCCAGACAACAGTGAGGAATGTTTCACACCCAGTAAAGTCTCTGGCAGTTGATCTTAGTTGCAAACCGGCAAATGCTCAGGTGGTGGCATTCGATCTATGTCCCTGTGTTTTCTAGACCATAGTTCAGACAGTTTGACCTGTGTCTGACCAGTCGTAGAAAAGTATTTTTAGCAACGAACTCGACCCACGGAAGTGCTTTCGACTTGACGGCAATGTGCAATACTTGTAAAATGTGTGACACTTAGATTTAAGACGGTAACTGAGTGATATCTGCATGTAAGCGTCCCACCCGCTGGCACATATTTGTAAGCGTCTCACCTGCTGGCATATACATGTAAGCGTCTCACCTGCTGGCATATACATGTAAGCATCTCACCTGCTGGCATATACTTGTAAGCGTCCCACCTGCTGGCACACACATGTAAGCGTCCCACCTGCTGGCACATACATGTAAGCATCCCACCTGCTGGCACATACATGTAAGCGTCTCACTTGCTGGCACATACATGTAAGCGTCTCACCTGCTGACACATACATGTAAACGTCTCACCTGCTGGTGCATACGTGTAAGCGTCTCACCTGCTGGCACATACATGTAAGCGTCTCACCTGCTGGCACATACATGTAAGCGTCTCACCTGCTGGCACACACATGTAAGAGGATCACTGAGTATTAGTTACATGTAAGCGGGTGAGTGAGGTGTAGCTACATGTAAACTGGTTACTAATTGATAGTTACATGTAAGAGTGCCACCTGCGGGTCACCGAGTGGTAGTTACATGTCAGACGGTCATCTAGTTATAGTTACACTTAAGTACCACCAAGTTTTACTTACATGCAAGTGGACCACCAAGTTTTACTTACATGCAAGTGGACCACCAAGTCATAGATTATATGCAAGTGAACCACTAAGTCATAGCTACATCCCAATTGACCACTAAGTCATACTTACATGCAAGTTGACCACCTACTTACATGCAAGTGGACCACCAAGTCATAGATTATATGCAAGTGGACCACTAAGTCATAGCTACATCTCAGTGGACCACTAATAATAGTTACATGTGGGAGAACATATTTTTTGTACGCGGAAGGAGTGCTAAACGTGTAATAGAATGTAGAGTTTGTTACATCAATATATGTAAATAATTATCCAAAATAGAAGAGTCTTCCGAGGACTCTCACACGAGCTTCGAATAGATGTTCTACCAATATTTATTTAAAACCATACATGAATGTAATGAACTAGGTGTACACACCCAACATTGGTTAACGGAGAGATGACGTATCTAGTAGCCAGGACAGACTGTGCGCCTATAATTAACAAGTTTCTTAACGACAGATAGACGATGTGACAGAAAACATATAGTTAATTGATTGATTGATTGATTGATTGATAGGATCATCATCATTTCCAGTGGCGGCTCGTGCTAAGTTTTGTTTGGTGGGGCCAGACATATTTTTGTGTGGGGAAAATCATTGTATTGGGTTAGGTTATATTTTAATTTATACACGTTACACATTATTGTTGGTGGGGTTCGGCCCCACTGGCCCTTAATGACGAGCCGCCACTGATCATTTCATTTCGGTGAGTAACCATGTGAGCTCCAATCTCTTTCTTACGCAAGATGATCTGAGCGGTAGTGCATGAACTCCGTAACATCGACGAGGCTCTCCGATGTCATTTAGAAGATTTGTAAACATATTTTGTAGGGGATTTAATTGCTAATCTTTCTAATGAATTTTGCTTGGACAGCAGTCTTTTGAAGTTTCAAGAGTTGTTTTACGTGCTCAGCTTAAACACGGAACACGTTTTATCGTCCGTCTCAGATAGGACTAGGAACTCGATCTCACCTACACTGAGATCAGGGATCGCTGGAAAAATATCCAGATGTTTCCAAGCGGGAGCGAACCGAGTACCTTTGGAAGTAGAGGCGAGCATCTTGCTTCTACTCTACAGAGACCGCTGATATATATATATATATATATATATTTTATATTAGCAATAGAGGCGAGCATCTTGCTTCTACTCTACAGAGACCGCCGATATATATATATATATATATATATATATATATATATATGTTTTATATTAGCAATAGAGGCGAGCATCTTGCTTCTACTCTACAGAGACCGTCGATATATATATATATGTTTTATATTAGCAATAGAGGCGAGCATCTTGCTTCTACTCTACAGAGACCGCCGATATATATATATATATATATATATATATATGTTTTATATTAGCAAAGGAAAACAAAATCATAAAATACGTTTGGACCATAGGTCTTCATCAAGATAATACACACACAGTAATGAAATATTAAACTTAATAATTAAAATATACACACAGTAATGAAATATTAAACTTAATAATTAAAACATGGATATTCAAATATGATCAACAAATAAACAGTGTACAGGTATTAAGAGCTTCCGAAAAAACAAATAGACAAACACGGGACTCGAACCACTTACCCTCATTTCTTACGACACCCATCGCCTAGCCTAGCAATACGAGCGTCCTTACGAACCCAACCAGCGAGCCATTCTAAAAAAAAATGACTCACGGGGAGTGTCTTTCGCATACGCTCCGTTACAAATAGACACAGAATAATCAGGTAAGGTTCGATTAAAATAAGATCTCTGGACCATCGGATGCCACGACACATGTGATTTTCAAACCAGGTTATAATCTATATTGAAATTTTTTTTAAAAACCATTCGCGTTTAACTTGGTATCCATGTTTCAGTTGTTTAGGTTAGTATTTCGCTTTTGTGACTCTCAGTCGATGATTCGGGAGATCTAGAATTACAGGTTGTGGTGAGAGTGGATGCATATGGGGTTTCCAACCTCCAGAGACTCACGTGGATCTACTGTCCTGGTCATGCGTGTGTTCGCGGCAACCAAGGAGAGGGTAGGTTTGTATCGAAAGTATCGATTGTTGGGGAGTTTAGGATGGATAAGGAAAGGAGGGGGAATGTTCATCGATTTCTTGGCGACCTACTGTTGGATGAGGACACTTAAAAGATTTACATTGAATCAATCCAGCGATATAAGGAGATTGGATATTACACGTGGAATGACACTTTGTACAAGTAGAATTGGATTCTTGAGGGGCAAAGAGAGGAGTGTATTTAACCAGCGAGCCACATGCACCATCAGTATGCTTACCCTTCGACATCTGCTGGGGGAGATATGAGCACCCATAGGGCTGTCCGGGGTTCGGTGCCGTCAGTTCAGTAACTAACAACCAATCTCATTTTTGTGTTTTATCCTGATAAACGTCTGTGATGGAAATGTCGATTGCTATTTTTAATTTCTTGCCAATATAAGTGGACGTCTGTGATGGAAATGTCGATTGCTATTTTAAATTTCTTGCTAATATAAGTGGACGTCTGTGATGGAAATGTCGATTGCTATTTTAAATTTCTTGCTAATATAAGTGGACGTCTGTGATGGAAATGTCGATTGCTATTTTTAATTTCTTGCTAATATAAGTGGACGTCTGTGATGGAAATGTCGATTGCTATTTTAAATTTCTTGCTAATATAAGTGGACGTCTGTGATGGAAATGTCGATTGCTATTTTAAATTTCTTGCTAATATAAGTGGACGTCTGTGATGGAAATGTCGATTGCTATTTTTAATTTCTTGCTAATATAAGTGGACGTCTGTGATGGAAATGTCGATTGCTATTTTTAATTTCTTGCTAATATAAGTGGACGTCTGTGATGGAAATGTCGATTGCTATTTTTAATTTCTTGCTAATATAAGTGGACGTCTGTGATGGAAATGTCGATTGCTATTTTTAATTTCTTGCTAATATAAGTGGACGTCTGTGATGGAAATGTCGATTGCTATTTTTAATTTCTTGCTAATATAAGTGGACGTCTGTGATGGAAATGTCGATTGCTATTTTTAATTTCTTGCTAATATAAGTGGACGTCTGTGATGGAAATGTCGATTGCTATTTTTAATTTCTTGCTAATATAAGTGGACGTCTGTGATGGAAATGTCGATTGCTATTTTAAATTTCTTGCTAATATAAGTGGACGTCTGTGACTTAGCGGTAGTGATCTCAATCACAACTCAAGAGTACCTGGCTCAAACATCGCGACAGGCCATTTGGAAGCAAATTGGCTCCAGTGGATTTTTATGAACGTTAAAATAGACCTCACCTTTCATAAACTACTGAACGTACAAGTGGTGCCTAGAAAATCAACGACTCGTTTACTGTGTTTAATAACGGCGTCCTGTAGAGGATATGCCACGATTTTCATGCAATATAAAACAGATGTTTGATTGTATTAGTTCACGTCACAGTTTACTTCAGTTTTATTGCAGCCTCACCCAGGTTGTATTCAGATCTGATCTGACCGTCTCAGATATGTAGACTTTCCTTACATCGCCTAACCAAAATATGACAGATCAAGAAACTAGATCGGTCTGTGTTCCTGTGACCTAATTCTGTGATCTGGAATATACTGAACTCGCCAGGGTACTGGCTGTGCGTCATCTTTAAAATGTAAGCGAGCCAGTAGATCGGCTCCGGGGAGCGAATGTGTTAATTGACTATTGACCACTGCTCTAGTTTTGATAAAAATCTGTGATATATTGTTATTGTGATATTGTAGACTTGTACATTCCAAACCAGTGGCGGCTCGTCATTAAGGGCATGTGGGGCCGGGCGCCACCAAAAATAATGTGTAACGTGTATTTATTATTTTAGAAATTAAAATATAACCTAACACAAACCATGATTTTTACAAACATTTTTGTCTGGCTCCACCAATAAAAATAATCACGAGCCGCCACTGTTCCAAACCTTTATTCAATTTTTGACTTTATATTGTATTATATTATTTTTGTATATGTAAATACGGACATGAGCTCGCTCTAATGGTCTCACTTATGAAATAACAAATCTGGCGCCATGATATAGTCAAAACGAGTAGATGTCTTGTTTTTAGTTTGTAAAATTGTACCAGTAACCAGTGTGTACACATCTGTGTCCTATTGGACAGTACGCATGCATACAAACGATAGAATAAAACTAGCCGCGACAGAGATGAAGTGTCTACGCAAAATGTTGGGAATATCAAGAAGATCGGTTTAGAAATGAAGGCTTCAGGGAAAAAAATGAGTACGACCTCAGCACGGAACTTCATCAAGAAACAAACAATTAAATAATTCGGCCACATAAGCAGATTAGCAACAGACAGTGTACCTAAAAGAGCTATATTACTCCCATACAGTGGATACAAAGCGAAAGGCCGTTCACGCAAAAGATGGATCTCCCAGAAATAACAGAGACGGTGAAAAACACTATTTATAAAGCGTAAAATCCCGTTTATAAAATTTCGTTCTATAAATATCTTCTTACCCTGACGATGAGAGGCAAAACAGGGTTAAAGTAAAGAGAAAAAAGAAAGATGTACTCTCTGTGGTTGGTAAAATACAAGTCTGAATGATAATTACTAGACATAAAAATAGAGACATAGTGTGCAGTTTTCTGACGACCGACACCCTTCGTAGCGGTGCAGCATACTCGAGCTGTGAAGCAAAATGCGTATCTTTCTGACGACCGACACCCTTCGTATCGGTGCAGCATACTCAAGCTGTAAAGCATAATATGCAACTTTCTGACGACTGACACCCTTCGTAGCGGTGCAGCATACTCGAGCTGTGAAGCAAAATGTGCAACTTTCTAACGACTGACACCCTTCGTAGCGGTGCAGCATACTCGAGCTGTGAAGCAAAATGTGCAACTTTCTAACGACTGACACCCTTCGTAGCGGTGCAGCATACTCAAAACATGGTTATTGTCTTGAATATTAGGACACCTGCTTAGAGTAGTGGTTCTCAAACTTGGTGAAGTCGTGGTACACTTGAAATCCTACACAAAATCCTAGTTGCACTATACACACAAACTTAATATATAAGATGCATAAAGCAAAGAAATACAGACAAAATTAGAAAATACTACACACCTTGATTCATCATTTAAAAATATGCCTATGAGAAGGATGGGCATAATGTGTCTTGACGATTTATTACCCTGGTGCCCGCTGGCACCGCGTTGCTGACCCCTGATCTGAGATTTCCTGGAGCCCACCTAGGAATGTCCCCAGGCACACTGATGCAACTGGGCACACCCTTTGAAAACCAAATGGCATAGAGTCTGCGTGTGAAATGGGTGGTCAGCATTCGGAGATCACATTTCAAGAAAATGACTTAACTATACACACCTTGACATGTTGGGGTGCAGGACAACGAACGCGCTGACTTTCTTGCAAACAATGCCCCGATTCAAACGGGCAGAAGTATGGAGAGAGCCGATGTCATAAATGCAGTACGCTCTCATTTATGTATTATGATGAGTCTCAGACACATGAACGAGTCTGAGAATTAAGAGTTAAGTTTGGACATGTTAGAAATTGGGCGTTTTCGTGGTAGAGAGAGAGAGAGAGAGAGAGAGAGAGAGAGAGAGAGAGAGAGAGAGAGAGGAGAGAGAGAGAGAGAGAGAATGTATACTAATACATTTCAATTTCTCATGGGTACGGTGAGCAAATGGATTTTAGAATGGCTGCTGCAGCAGAGGAAAGAGCACGCATGGGAATGCCCAATGTGCCATGATATCGATCACATAATATAACATAACTGGCCTAGAGTATAGCAGAACTCGGAAAATTTGGTGACGGTGAATGAGCACAGTGGACCCTGCCTTGTCTATTATCAGTAAGAAGCAATAGCCCTCTCGTTCAGTAGTTTTGGACAATCTACGAGACAATCTCGTAATTATAGGTTCTGTCGAGGGTTGGTAAAGAGTCCATAGAAGACCCAGAACTGCATTGCTAATATTAAACATAAGCTACTGGGTCTAACGGCAAAAACACAAGCGTTTCGTCTCATTGAAGAAGAAGACTAAGAAAATGTATATACTGTTTGTAATTTCTCATCAAATTTGACTATTACACTATTTCATCTGTGTCATGTAGTTGTGTGTTGATTTTTTCAGCTCTTGAATTATATCTTTACCTGCAATTCATTAGAATCGGAAAAAAATTGCGACAACTGTTGAGTCCCTATGCTCCACGAGGAACGGAGAGAAAAATAGTCATAGGAAAATAATACAGAGTAAAAGCTCTTAATTACATGGGGCGACACTAACCATATACATGTGTATCCCAAAACTGTTGAGCATGTTTCTTATTCGGAAAGGTCTCGCTGTGTCATAGGATTGGCACAGTGTGCTCATGTTGTCTGGCTCAGATCATATACAAGTTACAGGGAGTGGTTGAATAATCACAATATAGATGGAGACTGCAGTAAAACTATGTAGAATTGCGAAACCCGTAATAACAAAGTATTGTAGTTTTACAAAATACAAAAACAATGACACTACGCAGCAACGTTTCGACCAATAAGGCCTTTATCAAGCAAACGATACAACAAAGTGACGAATGTCACAGCACACTACATATAGACTTTGACAAAGATATTACAACGGTTAAAAATGAATGAAAATATATGACTAATAACGAATAACGAAATAAATACAGAAAACTAGAAGTGTAAAAAGAAGAGAAACAATACAAAATCAAGTAAATATATGGCTTATATACATTTGACATATACACATATAGAATATGGAGCATGAGAAGAGAAAGTACTAAGAAACATAGGAATGTAGAGCGTTGAGTCCATGAGGTTGCAAGGTACCATATAACGAAATAAAATGATTCTCCAGAGCAAATCGACTACGAACATCAGAGGAACATGATCGGATGGCAGTGACATGGACGTCGCGAGCACCCAAATGATCAGTTCCATTGAAATGAGTGGCTACAGGGGTCACAGAGCATTAACGTATATCGCGTAAGTGTTGGCCGATACGGTCACTGAACATTTTGCCTGTTTCGCCAATATATGCCTTAGCACACCGCTTGCAAGTGATAGCGTAGATTATATTTCGGGACTCGCATGTGAAACCATCTTCAATAACAAACGTGGCTAAAGGAAAAGATTCCGTGCAAGTCTGCTCCGCGAACCCCATCAACATACAGGCGGATCACTTTGCTAAATGTCGGGTAAGCCTTTATCTACATGCTGTGCGCGTCTGCCCAGCGTGTTCGTAGCGATTTGGGACTACGGGTGACTATCCCTCTGTGTGTACGGGTTCAATTCCGCGGAATGGCAGAAAAAGCCACAGATTCCCAGATTTACGGTGTTCGTGGCACCGAACCGAAGGGTTACGATGTCGATGGCACCGAGCCGAAGGGCTGAAAAGCTCAAGTGCTTCTGGATCGGAAAAAAAAAATAAAAAAATCTACATGCTGTAGTCGCCTAGATGGAACATAACTTAATACACGCTCTCTGACGCAAATCATACACATATCACAAAGAGAAAGTAACAAGTGGTTGATAAAGTTATGTTATGTTATACGATGTCGACATCATGGCACATTGGGCATTCACATGCGTGTTCCGTCCTCTGCTGCATCAGCCATCCCAAAGTCTACTGCTCACCATACCCATGAGAATCTCTCTCTACCACGATGACGGACACTGTCTAGCATGTCCAAACTTAACTCTTAATTCTCGCAATCGTTTCATTGTCTGAGACTCGCATATATCACATCAATGTACTCGCGCCGCATTTATGGCATCGGATCTGTCCATATTTCTGCCAGATTTAATCGGGGCATTGATTGCAAGAATGTCTGCACATTCGTAACCCTGCACCCCAGCATGTCCAGGTGTGTACAGTCAATGCAGTGTCTTGAGATGTGACTTCCAAATGCTGCCACCCATTTCGCTCGCAGACTTCCAGATTAAATCATTTTGAAGCATATTCATCGAGTCTGATATGATGGTTGATAAAGTGGACGCAACAACAACAGTAACAACAGCTACTACACAATGTAACAAAGAACAGTTTGATAGTTACTACACAATGTAACAAAGAACAGTTTGATAGTTACTACACAATGCAACAAAGAACAGTTTGATAGTTACTACACAATGCAACAAAGAACGGTTTGATAGTTACTACACAATGCAACAAAGAACAGTTTGATAGTTACTACACAATGCAACAAAGAACAGTTTGATAGTTAAGAACGAAGAAGGTTTTTAATAAATAAATAGAAATTTGAATGATATTATCAGAAAAATGGCGATATAGGGGAAGACTGCAATAAAACTAAGTAGCAATGGCGAAACAGGTAAAATCAAAGTAATATAGTTTTACAAAAAGAATTTACAGCGACGTTTCGACAAAAAGGCCTTTATCAAGCCGAATAATGTTTTTGTACGTTGTAAAACTATATTTTTTGTATATATGTGTTTCGCTTTAGAAAAATTGTAGAAATTCCGCCTTTAATCGAATGTACAAGAAGAGATAGAACACCTAATGAAGATTTGATATATCATAAGAAGTGAGTCTAGTAAGTTGCCACTGCATGTCCAGAATTGTAGAAGATATGTTTTTAGAGCGTGGGATTAAAGATCAGCAGACGAAAATAAGGCAGTCTTGCACAGGAGAACAGCAGACTTGATCAACGTTTCTACGGAAAGGTCTTTATCAAGCAAAACATATACGATTAAAAAAACAAGATACAATATGACGGTGATTTGTCTTTAATTGTCTATCCAACATTCATAAACTACAACAAATCTATTATTCGGCATTCGGAGATGCCATCTCAAGACACCGACTTGGTTGTACACACCTGGACATACTGGAGTGCATGACAACGAACGTGCTGACTTGCTGACAAAAAAACAATTTCACGACTTAAGCTGGTAGAAGTATAGAAAGAGACGCTGTCATCAATGCGATACGCACTCATTTATGTGACATGTGCAAGTCTCAGACACTGGACCGATTGCGATAATTAGGAGTTAAGTCTGGACATGCCAGACAGTGTCGTCTTCGTGGTAGAGAGAGAAGATATACTAATCAATTTCTTATGGGTACGGTGCGCAAGTGGACTTTAGGATGACTGCTTCAGCGGAGGACAGAGCACGCATGGGAATGTCCAATGTGCCATGACGTCGATCGCATAAAAAAAAAGTTAATTGCATATACTTTACAGGACTTTGCGAATCAACCCCAGCTTTTTAAACGCTGTTTGTGATTTTTTGTCTATGCATTATTACGTTCAGAAGTTTGCCATTGCTTTCTGAACGGGTGGTGCCATCGTCCTTTTGTTAAAATACACGCGAAACAATTTGCAATCAAACTGTCCGAAGCATGATTCGAACTCCGAACGTCGGGGTTAATAGACCGAGTCACTATCCCCTAGGCCACAGACGCCACCATAACATAACATGAATCTATAATTATATGAACTTGTCTAAGTCTATCCAACATTCGCAAACTACATCAAGTCTATAAGTACATAGAATAATGAGCCTCATAACGTTATTACATATTGAAGAAATGGTAGGTACCACTGGATGCTCATGAAGACTCTAGGAAGTTGACCATCATCAGCGCAGCTCGTGTCTCCAAAACTATAAACACCATAAGCCTTTTCATCACAAACTAGAGCACTACCGCTGTCGCCCTGTCAACACAGAGATAAGAACTGTTAACTAGTGTGTTACCATATAATAAATATTAATGTTGAGATATAGAAATGTAAATTGTAACTTACACATATAGAGGCAATAGTTATTCCGTGAGATATAGAGACATCAAATATTAACTGAAATATAGCAGATATCAACTGAGATATAGTAAATATTAACTGGGGCTTTCGAGACAACAACATCGAGCATGACTATGGAGATCACCGCTGCCTCCAATGGCTCTGTCATGGCTGGCTGAGCAACAGGTAACCCATGTATGGCCCTTTTCATCTTTACAGACGGTCAATAGGCAAGTGTTTTACTGTGACAACTTCTGAGTTTTCGCTTTTCTCTCTTGTTGTTCAGCTCGTACATAAGTCTCTTCTAAAAAGACTGCGCCCTTCCGTAATTTGGCTTTCCACACAACTCTGTCATCAGCTAGTCCCTCCCATGTGCTGGGATCTATAGAAAAGTTTTTCATTGAGGTTTTGCAGACATCTTTATATCTGAGCAGTGGTCTGCCCTGGTGCCTCTTCCTCCGAAAGTTCACAGAACAACATTTGTTTTGGTATGCGATAAGTTTCCATTCTTCTCACATGTCCCAACCATCTTAGTCGTCTACTGCTGAGCATGCCCATGATGGAAGGCAGATTTGCACGTTGTAGTACTTCAGAGTTGGTTATCTTGTCGTACCACCTGATGTTCATAATCTTGCGGAGACATCGAAGGTGAAAGATGTTAAGTCTCCTCTCGTGTCTTGAGTAGGCTGTCCATGTTTCTGAGCCATATAGTAAAGAACTAATTACACAGGCTCGATATATTTGAGTCTTCGTCTGCAATGTCAATTTTTGTTGTCCCACGCTCGCTTTGATAGTTTGCTGAATGTAGTAGCGGCACTCCCTATACGAGCGTTGATTTCCTCGTCAAGAGAAAGGCTGGCAGTGACCGTGGACCCAAGATAGCAGAATTTTTTCACTGGTGTTAGATGGTCGCCATTTAAAGTGATATTTGATGTCTTACCTCCTGACATAATACAACTGTTTTGGAGACACTTATTGTCAGAGAAAAGAGGTCGCATGCCTTTGACAAATTATTAATTAGACATTGCAGTGTGGTCTCACTGTGGGCGACTAAGGCAGCATCGTCAGCGAAAAGGAGGTCCTTGAGAAGTATTTCCGTCGTTTTTGTCTTGGCTCTTAAGCGAGCCAAGTTAAACAATGAACCATCAGATCTAGTGCGGATGAAAACATCACCATCAGCGTCCCCTAAGGCGTGGTTCAAAGGACTGCGAAGAAGATACCAAAGAGAGTGGGGGCAAGGACACAGCCCTGCTTGACTCCACTCTTAACCTCAAAACTATCAGATGTGCTGCCATCGAACTGTATGCTGGCTTTCATGCCCTCATGGAAGGAAACAATCAATTGGAGCAACTTTGGGGGACAACCAATATACTTCAATATTTTATAAAGACTTGGCCTGCTGACTGTGTCGAATGCCTTAGTCAGATCCACGAAAGCAATACATAGAGGCTTGCTCTGCTCTCTGCACTTCTCTTGTAGCTGTCGAAGGGTAAATATCATGTCAGTTGTTGACCGTCCAGCTCTGAATCCACATTGTGACTCTGGAAGAACACGCTCCGCCAGTTTCTGTAGTCGTTTTGAAAGGACTAGTGCAAAAGCTTTGCCTGTTACGCTTAGAAGGAGATGCCTCTGTAGTTGTTACAATCCCCTTATCCCTTTATTTTTATAGAGTGTCACTATCTTTGCATCCCTCATGTCCTGAGGAAGTGTTCCCTCTCTCAAGCACTGAATAAGGAGATTGTAGAGGTGGGGCAGCAGGACATCCCTATTGTATTTGAGGATTTCTGCAGGAATGTTGTCTAGTCCTGATGCCTTGCCATTTGAAAGTTTGTTGATTGCTTCGGAAAGTTCCAACTCTGTGAGTTCGGTATCCAGCTCGGTTAGTTTCGGTATGATCTGATCGAGGACTGAGTGTGCTGGTTTCTCCACAGAGTAAAGATTGGAATAGTGTTCCACCCATCTTTCGAGCTGTTTGGTCATATCTCTTATTGGCTCACCTGTTTCTGATCTTAGTGGTGCAATTTTTGTTATGTTTGGTCCCAGAGCTACTCTGATATTTTCGTACATTGCCTTGGTGTTGCCCATATCTGCAGCATTTTGTATCGCAGAACATAGATTTGACCAGTATTCATTTGCACACCTCCTTGACTCTCGTTGCAATACTGATTTTGTGTGCCGAAGATGGTCCTTTGAACTTTGCGAGGGTTATTTTTGTAATTTATTAGAGCTCTTTTCTTTTCCTCAAGTAGAGGGCTTAGGGTTGTTTCATTTTGTTCTACCCAGTCTTTGTTGGAGAATTTCTTGGTGCCAAATGAGTCAATGGCACAGTCATATATGTTATATTTTAGAATGTTCCACTTTTCGTCTACGCTACATTCTCCCATTTCATTCTCACACAGAGCAGTAAACGCCTTTCTGAAAGTCTCCTTATTCTCTGTCATCCCCATTTTGGTGACGCTGACTTTGGGTTTGGGTGGTCTTCTTGTTGAATGGGTTTTCCTTGGAAGTATTTTGACTTTGCTGATAACTAGTGCATGATCTGTATCACAGTCCGCGCTGTGGAAAGTACGTGTGATTTTCACTGTGTTGAGGTGTTGTCTGCGTGTGAGTACAAAATCAAGCTGGTGCCAGTGACCTGATCTTGGGTGGCACCATGACACCCTGTGTCTGTGTTTGACAGAAAAAACGTATTTGTCACACACATGTTGTTTTGGGAGCAGAATTCAAGCAGTCTTTGACCATTATCGTTGATATTTCCAATGCCATGATGACCCAGGCATACTGGCCATGACTGGTGATCAGATCCTATCGTGCATTTAAGTCACCCAATATAAACAGTTGCTCATCTACTGTAAATGAATTAACGACATTCTGTAATGAGTCATAAAACTTGTCTTTATCTTCTGCAGACGCTGCTAGGGTTGGTGCGTAGACATATACGATGTTTAGGAGTCCACTTTTTACATTGAGTCGTAGTGATATTACTCGTTCTGATGCAGCTACTGGTGTATGAATAGCTTTCACAAGTCTATTGTGCACGGCAAAGCCGACTCCATACAGTCTAGGTTGGTTGGTGCTTAGGCCCTGCCAGAAGAATGTGTAATTCTTTTCTTTTACTGAACCACAGTCTGGAAGCCTGGTTTCCTGTAGCGCGACTATGTCTACCTGCAGTCCCTCAAGTTCTCTGTCTATAACAGCTGTTTTCCTGATGTCTTTTGTTTTCGTCGGGTCTAGGTTGACAAGTCCGGGACACATGGTCCTTACGTTCCATGTGCCAAATCTAAGAGGTTTATTTGTCTTGTGTCTCTGTAACTGTTGCTTTCCGTGTTGTGCTCGAGCCGAAAGAAAAGACGAAGTGTCGTCTCTCTTTGTGCCTAGCCTGGGCAGCTGATATGGAGAATGTGCCTTGCCCATTTTGCACAAACCCCTCTCTACCCTACTGTTTTTTCCAAAGGAAAGACAAAGTCTATACATTTGGAATCCAGCAGGGTTTGCAGGAGATGCCAGAAGATAGCAAGGAATACACACTTAACCATCAACTGCCTTAGGGTCCCTCCTCCGGATTTTTGGTCAAGGTTTACTCCTCTAGCCCTCTGCATTACCGTGCTGACCCACAAGACAGTGGGGATTTTTGATCAGGGTTTACTCCCCTAGTCTTTGGCTCTCCCGAGCCCCTCTCCACAAGGCAGTGTGTTTAGCAATTACAAATAGTACATACTGGGTAAATAACACAGTATGACCATAGGCCTTAGTGACGTTTACACATCTCTATTGATAGAATCTTGCAGCCGTTTAACTAGTTCAAAGCAGATAATAGTTGCTTATATACTTCAGTAGTGTGTATTCAGAAACTAGTGAGTAAATTGGATGAACGTTGTGTATATAATTTCAGTTAAACTACTGAGTAAATTGGATGAACGTTGTGTATATAATTTCAGTTAAACTAGTGAGTCAATTGGATGAACGTTGTGTATATAATTTCAGTTAAACTAGTGAGTAAATTGGATGAACGTTGTGTATATAATTTCAGTTAAACTAGTGAGTCAATTGGATGAACGTTGTGTATATAATTTCAGTTAAACTAGTGAGTCAATTGGATGAACGTTGTGTATATAATTTCAGTTAAACTAGTGAGTAAATTGGATGAACGTTGTGTATATAATTTCAGTTAAACTAGTGAGTAAATTGGATGAACGTTGTGTATATAATTTCAGTTAAACTAGTGAGTAAATTGGATGAACGTTGTGTATATAATTTCAGTTAAACTAGTGAGTAAATTGGATGAACGTTGTGTATATAATTTCAGTTAAACTAGTGAGTAAATTGGATAAACGTTGTGTATATAATTTCAGTTAAACTAGTGAGTAAATTGGATGAACGTTGTGTATATAATTTCAGTTAAACTAGTGAGTAAATTGGATGAACGTTGTGTATATAATTTCAGTTAAACTAGTGAGTAAATTGGATGAACGTTGTGTATATAATTTCAGTTAAACTAGTGAGTAAATTGGATGAACGTTGTGTATATAATTTCAGTTAAACTAGTGAGTAAATTGGATGAACGTTGTGTATATAATTTCAGTTAAACTAGTGAGTAAATTGGATGAACGTTGTGTATATAATTTCAGTTAAACTAGTGAGTAAATTGGATGAACGTTGTGTATATAATTTCAGTTAAACTAGTGAGTAAATTGGATGAACGTTGTGTATATAATTTCAGTTAAACTAGTGAGTAAATTGGATAAACGTTGTGTATATAATTTCAGTTAAACTAGTGAGTAAATTGGATGAACGTTGTGTATATAATTTCAGTTAAACTAGTGAGTAAATTGGATGAACGTTGTGTATATAATTTCAGTTAAACTAGTGAGTAAATTGGATGAACGTTGTGTATATAATTTCAGTTAAACTAGTGAGTAAATTGGATGAACGTTGTGTATATAATTTCAGTTAAACTAGTGAGTAAATTGGATGAACGTTGTGTATATAATTTCAGTTAAACTAGTGAGTAAATTGGATGAACGTTGTGTATATAATTTCAGTTAAACTAGTGAGTAAATTGGATGAACGTTGTGTATATAATTTCAGTTAAACTAGTGAGTAAATTGGATGAACGTTGTGTATATAATTTCAGTTAAACTAGTGAGTAAATTGGATGAACGTTGTGTATATAATTTCAGTTAAACTAGTGAGTAAATTGGATGAACGTTGTGTATATAATTTCAGTTAAACTAGTGAGTAAATTGGATGAACGTTGTGTATATAATTTCAGTTAAACTAGTGAGTAAATTGGATGAACGTTGTGTATATAATTTCAGTTAAACTAGTGAGTAAATTGGATGAACGTTGTGTATATAATTTCAGTTAAACTTCGCTTTCGTTGATGTGTGTTGTAGTCACGCTACAACTATTGTAGAAACTATTATACGATTATCATATCAGACTCCATGAATATGCTTCAACGGATTGAATCTGAAAGTATGCGGGTGGAATGGGTGGACATCATTCGGAGATCACATCTCAAGAAAATGACTTGGCTGTACACACCTGGATATGCTGGAGTGCGGGGTAACGAGCGTGCTGACTCTCTTGCAAACAATGCCCCGACTCAAGTGGGCAGAAGTATGGACAGAACCGATATAATCAATGCGGTAACATGGGCGGGTCTCAGACACTGGAACGAGTTCGAGAATTAGGCGTTAAGTTTGGACATGCCAGACAGTGTCGTCTTCGTGGTAGAGAGAGAAGATATAGTAATCAACTTCTCATGGGTACTGTGAGCAAATGGACTTTGGGATGGCTGCTGCAACGGAGGACAGAGCACGAATGGGAATGCCCAATGTGCCATGACGTCGATCGCATAACATAACATAACATAACAAAACTGAGAGATCAATCAATTAAGTACCATGCCTGCCGGCGTAAGCAATCATATATCTCTACAACCCTCTCTCTCTCTACTTGGTGCAGTTAATTAATTCCGACGTCCAACTTTTGTCCTTGTCGAACCACGATGTCAGACCATCCAACATCGTCTCCCTCTGTCTTCCACGATCTTTCCTTCCCTGAATTTTACCGGCTGTTACCAAATGTTTTAAACCTTCTCTTCGCATTATATGCCCGAAGAACCTTGACTGTCTGATTCTTATTCTTTTGATAATGTTTCTTTGTGTGCAGGCCTGATTTAAAACCTCCACATTTGTTTTCTTTGCTGTCCATGTGATTTTCAGCATTCTTCTGTAAAACCACATCTCTGTAACTTCAATGAACTTATTGCTTGTTTGTTCATTGTCCATGATTCGCTGCCGTACATAAGTTTTGGTTCAATATAGCACTGGAGTACTCGTTTTCGCAATGTCATTGGTAGTGAGTTCACGCATAGTGTGTTCTTCATTTTCATAAAGCTGCTTTCGTTTGAGCTATTCTACTCCTAATCTCTGTTTTACATCTTCCATCTAATATTATAACTGATAGCAAATATTAACTGAATTATATCGAGTTTTGAAATGGGTTTAAAAAAAAAAAAAGATAGGGTGGTCTCTTATAAGCTAAAACCCCCAACCTGACGGCCAGTGTGTCTGCTCATGTCTGACCTCTATCCATCAGACCAATCCAGCATTGAAGAAATTTCGAGAAGCAAATCTTCCTATGAGCTATCTTGAAACCAGTAAGGATACCCAAGCTGGCAAATCACGATAACTTAAACCTCGAATACTCACCATACATGAAACAGATCATTGATCTATGGCGCAGACGTGCAAGTCACGTATATAGACTTCGTTATGAACCAGGTTAGTATTGTTCAAGATCTGCTGGCACGCTTTTCGACTTACAACTGTAAGTCTTATTGTCTGAAGTCTGGACATCATGCTGTTGTCTGATGTCAGTCAAATAGACAAATAAATGAAGTGAGAAGATGGACAAATTAAAGAATCGAAATGATTGACAAATGAAAGAAAGGAAAAGATAGACAGAGAAATGAGAAGTCTGTCACATTAAAGAAAGCGAAAATATATAATTATGAAAGAGATGATAAGACAACTGTCTTCTTCTTCTTCTTTTCTCTAGTCCTGTTTTTCCTCACATCGTTAGATTAAGAAAAGATTTCTAGAACGGGTTTTTGTGAGCGTTTCATTAATAGTGTTTTCCACTGCTTCTGTTATTTCTAAAGTCCAACTTTTTCGTGGACATCCTTTTGCGTTGTATCCACTGTATCGGAGTAGCAGTGATCTTTAATGAGCATTATCTGTTGGTAATCTGCTTATGTAACCGAACAATTTCATTTGTTGTTTCTTAATGAAACTCTGAATTGATGTTGTACCCACTATTTTTTCCCGATGTCTTCATTTCTACACAGGTGTCTTTTTGATACTCCCATCATTCTGTGTAAACGCTTCATCCCTGTCACGACTATTAAGTGTAAAAGACACATGTAAGAAACGAAAAGATAGACAACTGAAAGAAATGAGAAGATAGATAATAAAAAGACAATCCAAAGAAATATGACATACACATAAAAAGGAACTAGACGACAGAAATCAAAATAGAAGTAGCTAAGTTTAGCAAGAAAATCCACTTGTACCCTTGTGTTTCTCCTGTTACAACACCATATCTTCTTGTTATCAGGTTATCTGTAGTATTGCCAATCCATCTGTCGTTTGGTCTTCCCCATGTTCTAAAACCATATTTTCTACTATTGTAGGATTTCATAATGTTATATGTTAGCCTTTCTCAAGCCTGATTTTGTACAGTTGCATGTATAAACTGGAAATCAACTCTGTTTCACTTTTTTTTAGGATGGCCCAATTAGTTAATTTTATGTTACTGCATATATTTTATGGTAGACATTACTCTGACCATTTTTCTAATATCAAAGTATTGATATGGATATATTTGTTATCGGTTGTCACTCGACTCTCAAACTAATCTTTGATTGATTGGTCAACATTGAACCAGCGTGTTGGACAGCTAGACGCTGCTGGATTTGTTGAGGCAGGGATCGAAGCACATGTAAACAGGTCCAGAAATATATGATGATAGTTCTCATAGAACTAATAACTAATCTTTGAATATAAAAACAAAAATACTTTCGTTACTGCCCGTAGTACCGCATTTTAGGACGGTGTAGGGCAGATGAGACAAGAGCTTGAGGAATTTAATAGTCGCATGGCTAGTGCAGTTGCCGTGAAGCTGTTTAGGTTAGGATTTTTCATATATGCCCACAACAGACAAAAATGTTACATGGAATGCTTTTTGCTGTGTCAATCAGAAAAGTTTGTTGTGTGTATTCAGAAAATAGCGGACAGCGGTTATGACGAACAAGCTCAATCTGCCGTATGCAGTTATATTGGGAGTGCAGAAAGCTGGATTTTGTCGTGATTGATGTTCCTTCGACAAGAATTACAATTCAAGTAATGATCAGTTTTGTGTTGCTACATTAGCGACGGCCATATGCATTTTATGCGGTGCAGGTTGTTTTTGTGGCGGTACGCGGCTGTTTCATTCTGGAATTAGTTCACACGGGAAACGTTTCACAGTTGTTAGCATTTCGTGTGATTTTCATTGGCACAGGAACGGAGTAATTATGGGGTGACCCGTTGCAGTGAAGTTGGAACCGTACTTATGAACTATAAGAACTATAAGAACAGACAAAAATCCTTGACCTTACCGTGAATTGAACACGAGTCTCCCAGCATGGGAGCTGCGCTCTATTCCATTCAGCCAGACGCTTCTCTATCTTTGAATATAACAAAGGAAATTCAGAAGACTATGGATCTACTCGTACTTACTTTGTTTAGAGATACTGTACCCTGTCAGTACACACGTTCGTCCGACGAAGCTAGTTCCTCTGTCTACAAGTTGGATTGGTTGAACTTTCTCGGATAGCGTGACATTCTTGGCCAGTTTCAAGACCGCAATATCATGGGCGTATAATCCGTGACTTCCTGTTAGGCGTCTCATATCAAAATTAGGATGCTGCAATAGTTAAATATTTTATGATAACATCTTTTGACATTCCCTGACTACTACTAAACATTCTAATATTGTATATCTGCTACTAAACATTCTAATATTGTGTATAATACTACTAAACATTTTAATATTGTGTATAATACTACTAAACACTGCCTTGTGGGTCAGCACGGTAATGCAGAGGGCTAGAGGAGTAAACCTTGACTAAAAATCCGGAGGAAGGGACCCTAAGGCAGTTGATGGTTAAGTGTGTATTCCTTGCCATCTTCTGGCATCTCCTGCAAACCCTGCTTGATTCCAAACGTATCGACTTTGTCTTTCCTTTGGATGAAACTGTAGAGTAGAGAGGGGTTTGTGCAAAATGGTCAATGCACATTCTCCATATCAGCTGCCCAGGCTAGGCACAAAATGGGCAAAGCACATTCTCCATATCAGCTGCCCAGGCTAGGCACAAAAGGAGACGACAACAAGAGAGAAAAGCGAAAACTCAGAAGTTGTCAAAGTAAAACACTTACCAATTGACTGTCTGTAAAGACGAACAAGGTCATATATAAACATTCTAATATTGTATATATACTACTAAACATTCTAATATTATATATCTGCTACTATTTCTAAACTACTAAACATTCTAATATTGTATATCTGCTACTATTTCTAAACTACTAAACATTCTAATATTGTATATATACTACTAAACATTCTTAGTTTATAACGGATCATAGATCTGCATCTGTAGATATCTTACTACTGTTATTACTATTTATAAAAACACAGCCTCTTGTAGTCATAAGGCCGTTCAGCACAAATCGAAATTCCCGGAAATCAGACCACTCACTTCACGTGACCCTTGCATTTCAGTATTGTTATATAAAGAAAAACGCATTTTAAAAACAACGCAACATACGTAAATAAAGTTATATTATGCCACAAATTAAATTTAACGCTAAGGATATCAGTATTCTTATTACTTTTCGTCAATAAGTAACAACGTACTCTTAGAATTGGGAAAATTGAATAAGACTTACAGTGTTCTATTAAACATAGATAAAAGTCAGCCCACAGAAACGGGGATTTTCGACTGAGCTGAACAGTTTTATGTTAACGGTGGTCACTGGTAAAATCTTCTTGTTCTCAAATGAAACCTTCTTGTTACCAAATGAAGATGGGGTTGCAATTGTTACTTTCCGCTTCTTTCAGTCTTTTGTTCAGTCTTTTTTTCTTGATAAAGGCCTATTGGACGAAACGTCGCTGTTTCTGCACATTACTGCAGTTTATCCATTTTTTTCGATATTTGAAGCTAGCCACGTGTATTTGTTTATGTTGTTTTTTTCTTTTCTTATATACATTTAAAAGTATTGCGGATTATAGTGTGTGCAAACACTGTTAAAAAAACCGCCCTGTTGTCTTCTTTTGTGGAATCAACGTAATAGGAAAACACGACACGAGAACACTCATTTTTTTCTGTAGCATAGCTGCTTAATAATAATAATAATAATTTCTCTCGTACCGTTAAAAGTTACATAAGACCTGCAAGAAATTTCTCCATATCACTCGCTCAATCTCATCCATGAATCTGAGACCGATATTTCTTGCCTCTCTCAGCAAAGTTCATTTTATGGTCTCCCTATGTCGTTCTCTCTTTCTTGGACCCTATGCATATCACTTCAGTGCCTGCTTTGATATTCTTTAATCATTTCTTCTCAATGTGTGTCCAACATATTCCCATCTTCTCCTTTTTATAGCAGTTGCTACTAGTGGTTGACCAGACATTTCTCTGATTTTATCACTTCTGCTGAATTCGTTCCATTTTATATTCATTATTGGGGGACTGCCTAGAGTAGTTGATAGTAGCTCGGCCTGCTAGCTGTGAGACGCCTCATAGCTCGGGTTCGAACCTACTGTCCGGCATTTGTTCGAGTCCCTGGTCTTACTCAGGACGATAACATGAGTACCTCTGAAGTCGGAGAAAATCTGCCTGTATGGCGAGGGAATACTAATTACGAGTACATTGAGCACACGGCTGCCAGTGTAAAGTAATTTACAATGTGCACGCTGCTGCCATTGTAAGAAATTGGAAAACAGATTTTCACGCAAAAATCAGTTTCAGAGATGAAACTTCGTCTGAGTTGAAAGCGGACGAAAGAAAAAAAAAAGAAAAAAAAAAAAATATTCATTATTTGTGGCAGACGTCTATTTTCAAATGCATTCAACTTGCGCATAGCTGATTTTCGTCTCCATAACAACTAGACTATGGTGCTGGAATCGCGAGAGAGAGAGATAGAGAGAGATAGAGAGAGATAGAGATAGAGAGAGATAGAGAGAGAGAGAGACTATGGTGCTGAAAGTAATAAGTGCAACTTAAAAACGTTTCATTCAATGATAACTCAGATAATCGAGATCTGGTGAATTTGATTAGCCGATCAAAAGACTCGGTACACACGTAACAGTGATGTAATACACACAATATAAGCTTGAATGACGTCAATAATCTGATCATGTGCTTGCTCATAGTATGAGTTCGTGCCCACAATGACCCGGAAGAGAATTCTGTGGATATAACATATTTAATTGGTTATTAAATAGGTGTCACAACATTACCATCGTCTATAAAATTGTAGAAGAATAGGCAGAGTTTCATGGACAGAAAAACAGACAAATAAACAAGTTTTAGGAAAACTAGGCATGAAGAAACAATTATTAAGAAAAATAAAATCCAGACAAATAAAGTATTTTGGGCACATAAAAAGACATGCCACCATGATACAACCTTTACTAGAGGGAAAGTTGAGGGGGTGGACGAGCAAGAGGAAGACCGAGAGATAAGTGGGAGAGAAACTTTAAGAAATGGTCAGGTTACAGTCTAGCAGAGTGCAACACCAAGGCAAAAGACAGAGGATGCTGGAGATTCATTGCAGCCAACATTAGATGTGGAGACAACACCTGATGATGATGATAAAATCACCACCGTCTACAACATCTCCATCGTCTACAACATCTCCACAGTCTACAACATCACCACCGTCTACAACGTCACTACCGTCTACAACATCTCCATCGTCTACAACATCACATCGTCTACAACATCTCCATCGTCTACAACATCTCCATCGTCTACAACATCTCCATCGTCTACAACATCTCCATCGTCTACAACATCTCCATCGTCTACAACATCCCCATCGTCTACAACATCACTACCGTCTACAACATCCCCATCGTCTACAACATCACCACCGTCTACAACGTCACTACCGTCTACAACATCTCCATCGTCTACAACATCACATCGTTTACAACATCTCCATCGTCTACAACATCTCCATCGTCTACAACATCTCCATCGTCTACAACATCTCCATCGTCTACAACATCTCCATCGTCTACAACATCCCCATCGTCTACAACATCCCTACCGTCTACATAAGTGTACCTGTTTGTGATTAGCTCAATTTATTACTAAACATATTGTATGTAAGTGTATTTGTTCGTCTGCTTGTCTGACACACAATATTATTACCCAGAAGAAAAGCCCAGCATGCAATGCGCGGCTGTTAAGACTTTGTTTTTGGATATAACACTTCCGCCACATACGAAGAACCACGTGTCGTTGAAAAGAAGCTGTAGAGGAAATCGATGTTAGATGATGGTCTTGATGATGGTCTTGATGATGGTCTTGATGATGGTCATGATGATGGTTTTGATGATGGTTTTGATGATGATTTTGATGATGGTTTTGATGATGATAGTCTTTATGATAGTCTTAATGATGGCATCCATGAATGACTTTAATTAGGAGAGAAGCCCGCCTGCCCAGCGTGTTCGTAGCGTTGGACGACGGTTGACAAGCCCCCTGTGTGTGCGGTTCAATTTCTTGGGCTGGCAGAAAAGCCACAGGTTCTCTAGATTTACTGTATTCGTGGCACCGATCCGAAGCGTTACGATGTCCATGGCACTGAGCCGAAGAGTTGAAAGCTCACGTGCTTCTGGCTCGGGGGAAGACAATTAGGAGTGGAAGGAAGTAAGAGGCTAATGGTTCCATAATGTTGGTGATGCCAGAAAGATGAAGATGACAGACTATAAAAAAATCTGGCTAGTGGTGATAGTGAAAGTTGTGATCATGTTAAAGATGATGATAGTGATGATATGATGATAATGATGGTTGTGGTAATGATAAGAATGGTGATTGGGATCTTGATGATGGCGATGGGAATATTGATGGGGGTGAGGATGTTGATGGTGGTGATGAGGATACTGATGATGATTATGAAGGTGATAATGATGTTGATGATAGAGATGGCGATGATGGGGATGATAGAGATGGCAATGATAGGAATGTTGATGATGATGATGGTGGTGATACGGATATTGATGATGGGGATGATAGGGATAGTCGCCCGAGTGGTTACCGGGGTCCAACTTTGGGTTGTAAAGAATAGAACCACTGGTATCTGCCACGCATGTCGTAAGAGGCGACTAAGGAGGGTGACTGAAATCGGATGCATGTGTCCTAAACGTGTAGAAGTCTATTCGCTTAGGGGCCTACCAAACCAATGTGCAACGTATACACGTTCTTGGCAAAGATACAATATATCACAAAGAGTGATTAAAATTGGTCGTAAAGAACGAACGCAAAGAAAAAGAAGAAGAAGATAGGGATATTGATGGTGATGATAAGGATATTGATGGTGATGATGAGAAGGACGATGTTAGGATTGTGAAGGTGATGATAATAACATGAGATATTGGTGTGGGCTTACCTGTAACGAAACCAGGTAAGGAGGGTCTTTAATATCAGCACCTTGTTTTAAACCTGTCGATATTGTGGGCTTTGATGTTGTTGACTTGGTAACATCATCATTTGTTGCTGCTGAAGTAGCTATTGATGCAGGTATGATGTTAGTACAAGGGAATCAAATAGACATGAATAAATGGAAATATAGAAGAAAGTAGCAAAGACGAATTTGCTGACAGTTTCCATGACTTGCTAGTTTACTCGCAGGTAAGTATTCCTACATGTTGTACTGTAACAGTTTCACTGTTATGATTAGGGGTATATTCGGGGGGTCAACCCAAACCACCCCCCTTTTCTTGCACTGGGTGTCCTTGAGTCTGTAAGTAAACACCTTGTTTACAAATATTTAGTTGCTGACCAGCAGTTTACTAACTCAGGACATTAGTTTATCCCATGGTATTCGGGGACTCCTTTAATCTCGAAAATCTCGAGACCCAGGTAGGGGCAGCTGGGGGTTTTGGTTAGATATATTCAGTGGAACTTTAGATTTAGAGGAGAGATGACACACACTACAGAAGAGATATAGTTATAGTAAGGAAGAGAAAAGGACTCGAAAAGGAACACACGAGACTGAGTTCCGTGGTATGAAGATTATTGAGAGAGAGGAAGACTAACTTATAGTCTTATATATTTTTCTGACAAAATTTAAGGAACATTAAGCTTTGAACAGTGAGGGAGATAGTCAGAAGTGAACTAGCGAAGTGAACAAGCGAATATTGTTTTCTTATACGGAGAGACATACAACCTTCCAATCATCTGATGAATATTGGTGTTGTTGTGAACAAACACCCAGAGACCCTGATGACCAGAGACAAGACGACCAGAGACCAGACGACCAAGTTCTAGAGAGGCCACTTCTACGACCTAGGCCGAGACGACGTCCGAACTTTTAGTATGAGGATTCAAAAACAAACTTTAACCCTGGTAAAAAATTAACTGTTTTCGAGGAACTAGAAAACCCTGTTCAACGAACTTTTCAGTGATGGTAGAGAGTTCAGAGAGCGGCCACTTGTAGACCACTGTATTTCTGAACAGAGTATGCCACCAACTAGCATACACAGAATTGCTGGCGATGACCATGTCAAATCCTTAGGTTGATGGGAGTTGACCATAAGGTAAAGAACAATTTCTGAACTAAGATATATTGTTTAATTGTGAAAAGAACTAATTGCGGTGAACTTATAAGGTAAAGAACAATTTCTGAACTAAGATATATTGTTTAATTGTGAAATGAACTAATTGCGGTGAACTTATAAGGTAAAGAACAATTTCTGAACTAAGATATATTGTTTAATTGTGAAATGAACTAATTGCGGTGAACTTATAAGACGGTTTCCAATTAGAGTATAGAATGAATTAGGTTGATGTGAGTTGATGCCTAGGATTGATTTATTAAGATATACATTACGGTTGTCCAAAGTGACGTTGAGTTAGGAGAGTTACCTGTGAATCAATATTTTTCTTTGCTATTAAAATTTATTGTTTTGAAGAACGAAGTGTATACTTATGTGTGTTCCTTGCATCTTCATGAGAAAGTATCATTCTATTAAATTAACACTACTACCTCTTTCAACAAGGACCTTGTACCAGCTAGCCTGTTATAGTACGTTCTGTACTAAACTAAAGGGTTTAAAGCCGAAGGATTTACTACATTGTATCGGGTTTACCCATATGGCTCGGTCTCTCTCCGCAGAAATGGCACGCCACCTGCCGAGAGTACTGCACAAAGCACGAACACCGTAGCTCCAGCAACAATCCTAAGGATCTCTGGGAAAAATGCACGCGTGAACAGAACGGCGCTGTCCGGATTCGAACCCGCGACCTTCGAAATTGCTCTTAAGCTCAGATCACAACGAGTGGTTTAACAAGTGGTCGATATGGTGACTCCGAAGAAGAATATCAATACCACACTAAATAAACACGGATATAACACAACAAGGATGACTCATCTAGCCCTGGAATACAAATTAAAGTCCCCACCCCTACGCTTAATAGCAAGGGTGGACAACCAATTCCATCATCCGCCTGGGGATAGACAATTTACAATAAAAGAAGTATTTGAAATGAATGAACAACCATCATCATCACCACCAATAATAGTAATAACACCAACATCTGCGTTGTACAACACTAAATCACCAGCACCAACAACATCTGCATAATAAATGACTAAATTATCACCACAACCATCACCAACAACCACCACTAGCAACATCAATACTCACAGCAGCAACCTAACCATCACCAACAACCACCACTAGCAACATCAATACCCACAGCAACAACCTAACCATCACCAACAACCACCACTAGCAACATCAATACCCACAGCAGCAACCTAACCATCACCAACAACCACCACTAGCAACATCAATACCCACAGCAACAACCTAACCATCACCAACAACCACCACTAGCAACATCAATACTCACAGCAACAACCTAACCATCACCAACAACCACCACTAGCAACATCAATACTCACAGCAACAACCTAACCACCACCAACAACCACCACTAGCAACATCAATACTCACAGCAACAACCTAACCATCACCAACAACCACCACTAGCAACATCAATACTCACAGCAACAACCTAACCACCACCAACAACCACCACTAACAACATCAATACCCACAGCAACAACCTAACCATCACCAACAACCACCACTAACAACATCAATACTCACAGCAACAACCTAACCATCACCAACAACCACCACTAACAACATCAATACTCACAGCAACAACCTAACCACCACCAACAACCACCACTAACAATATCAATACTCACAGCAACAACCTAACCATCACCAATAACTACATCGTTTCCATAACGACATTGATAATGAGAACGATATACTCACTGTTATCAAGCTCCTCTTGAGCAGACAGCATGTAACTGAGGAGATCGAGCTCATGGGGTCGTTGATACTGTTCCCAACCCGTATTGATAACGTATATGCTATCACTGATATCTGAGGCAGTCAGTTGAGACAATTAGAGATTACAGGATAGTGATTTTATGCAATTAGAGCTCACAGGATATGTATGTTTAGGAGATAGATGAGTAGATAGAAGTATAGATAGATTAAATAGATATGTAGATATATTAGATAGATGGGTAGATGGATTGGATAGATGTGTAGATAGATTACATAGATGTGCAGATAGATTAGATAGATGGGTAGATAGATTCGATAGATGGGTAGATAGATTAGATAGATGGGTATATAGATTAGAGAGATGGTAGATAGATTGGACAGACAGGCAGGCAGGCAGGCAGATAGATGGATGGATGGATGGATGGGTGGGTGGGTGGGTGGAGTGGGCGGGTGGGTGGATGGGTGGGTAGATGGGTAGATGGGTAGATGGGTAGATAGATGGGTAGCTAGATTAGATAGATATATAGATAGATTAGATAGATATATAGATAGATTAGATAGATATATAGATAGATTAGATAGATATATAGATATATTAGATAGATATATAGATAGATTAGATAGATATATAGATAGATTAGATAGATATATAGATAGATTAGATAGATATATAGATAGATTAGATAGATATATAGATAGATTAGATAGATATATAGATAGATTAGATAGATGGGCAGATATATTAGATAGATGGGCAGATATATTAGATAGATGGGCAGATATATTAGATAGATGGGCAGATATATTAGATTGATGGGCAGATATATTAGATTGATGGGCAGATATATTAGATTGATGGGCAGATAGATTAGATTGATGTGTAGATAGATTAGATAGATGGGTAGATAGATTAGAATGCAATGTACTTGGCAGTATTCTACTGCAGAAGACACTGCCTGTGACTCTCTTACAACCTCGAAGGTATGTAAATCATCCGACAAAATAAACAAACAGATCAGATATAACTACATATTGATAGACGACATAAATAAAGAAAAACAAAGTAACTGAGAGAAAGACAAAGTTGCAGATAGAGAGAAAGATAAAGTAACAGATAGAGAGAAAGACAAAGTAACAGATAGAGAGAAAGATAAAGTAACAGATAGAGAGAAAGATAAAGTAACAGATAGAGAGAAAGATAAAGGAACAGATAGAGAGAAAGATAAAGGAACAGATAGAGAGAAAGATAAAGTAACAGATAGATAGAAAGATAAAGTAACAGATAGAGAGAAAGATAAAGTAACAGATAGATAGAAAGATAAAGTAACAGATAGAGAGAAAGATAAAGTAACAGATAGAGAGAAAGATAAAGTAACAGATAGAGAGACAGATAAAGTAACAGATAGAGAGAAAGACAAACTCAAGCGGACGAAAGAAAAACAAAGCTAGAATATATGACAAATAAATAAGCAGATAGAAAAACAAGCTGACAAATTGAAAAACAGACAGAAAGAATAATAAACCAATACACAGAAAAAACAAAACATATAGAACTTAAAAAGAAACAGACAATTAATACTAATATAAAAGCAAACAGAACTGCGCTCAGAATGCAAAAACAACAACGAAAAAACAAAAACAACCAGTTTTTCTACCATCATTACAAACAACAAGAAAACAAATATCATAATGTTATACTTACGGATAAAGACAACACAAAGACGTAACAAATGTCTCCACATTTTGATGTATCACATATGCTCTATATATGCTAATTTGAAGTCGAACTAAGTCAAGTTGTGATAGCCTCACTCAATGTGGTTGTCTAGGTTCACGAATAAACACAACCTTGGTCTGTTTTGTTTCAGACATTCCCAACATTTAACCCATAGATTCCCAAACTTTTCGCCCCACCGCCCAATTTGCACAACATAATCTTTGTAACGCCCTCCTCCACATTATAACAGTTTGCCAACGCCCCCTCCCACATATATACATGCTCTTTTTCTCTTTGACATAGAAAATTGATATATATTTCTGTCATACATGGTCAATTTTCAAATGATTATATACATGAAATAGAAAATTGATGAAAAAATGGACCGTGTAAGATGGGCATAAGATGAATTAAAATGCAGAATTCACATTTTTATTGATTATTCAATCGCAAAAATCACGAAAAAAATTCCCCAAATGCTTCTGAACCCACTATCGCCCCCTGGAAGGTTTCAGCGCCCACAGGGGGGCGATACCGCCCACTTTGGGAAACGCTGATTTAACCTAACGTGGTAACAATTAATATCTAAAGCGATGTAAAGTTAGCGGTTTGATAAATTTGGTATTAATATTGAGAATTAGCGGTTCTCAACTGATATTATATGTGCCCCCATTTCCACAACAAGGGCCACATCTTATTACTTTTTGGATCACAAGGAAAAAACAGCCACTGAGTTATCTGAATTAGCTACATAAAGTTCATTGCTGGAAAATATTTGCATAAAGATATTCTTCTTCTTCAGCTTCGGGATACTTAAACAGTAATTCGGTGACGATCACGCAGAAATCTACTTGGAAATAAATACTGCTCACTGACACGTGAATCCGTCTGTCACTGAGTAACGGTGTCTGCACACATGATATTAAGTCATAGACAGACTTAATAAATGAATGAAATAAATGAACTGCTTTTTGCAGATGATCAGTGCCTGATACACCAAAATGAAACAAGATCTACAACATCATATTGACACCCTGAACCAAAATTGTATAAAACATGACATGAAAATCAACAACACTAAAACAGAAATAATGAATATGGGAAGAAAACATAATAATCTAGACATCCATGTCAATGGCACTAAAATAAACCAAGTGAAAGAATTCAAATACTTAGGAAGCATATTCACAGAAGACGGAAGACTAGATAGAGAGATAGAGGCTAGAGTGCAAAAGCAAATGCTGTAACCTACCAGCTAGCCCCATTGTTAAGGCACCCAACAATTTCACTGAGAGCTAAGCAACAGATGATCAGCAGTATTTTTATACCTACTTTGTGTTACCAGAGCCAAACATGGACAATGAGCAAAACGCAGTCACAAAAATAACTACATGGGAAATGAGCTGCTTGTGAAAAGAAGTTGGCACAAAACCGTGCTTGAATTACATAGATAAACAAGGAATGAAGTGGTTTGGCCACTTAATAAGAATACATTAAAACGACACAGATTACAGAGTCTTCTACAACAGAACATCGGGAAAGAAGGCGAGAAGAAGACCACGAAAAAGATGGTTAGATGGCGTAGCAGAATCCTGTGAAAGAGCACAAATAACAATCACACAGCTTCCCAGAACAGCGCAAGACAAAAACAGAAAATCACGACACTGGGCAACAACTTGGTAGCATTGTGACGACAAAAGAATAAGAAGACAGACTGAACCCTTTCCGTCTTGTCACTGAGTTACGGTGTCTGCACATATGATATTAAGTCATAGGCACACAACCCTTTCACTCCAACTTTTTTGTTTACCATCGGACTCATTTTAGGGAGACGATGGAGATATGTTGGAGATACCTTGAAAAGACATGATCAAAGGATACCAAAGCAGGCATTGAAGTGGGAGGCAAAGGGTTCAAGAAAGAGAGGAGACCCTGAAACGAACTTTGCTGTGAGCGGCAAGAAATATCGGTCTCAATTCAATGGAAGAGAATGAGTGATTTGTCCAGGACAGAGCGGTATAGAGAAATTACTTGCACGCCATATGTAAAGTATAATGGTACTAGAGAAATTATTATTATTATTACCGAACTTGTTTATATCTATACCGAACAGGCCTCTATACTGGTTTTGCGTCATCTGAAAAAAACTAACGCGTACCAGTATATTAGTTCTGAAGGACGAAAGGGTTAAAGAAGATATGGTGCATGTCAGATAAGATATATTAATGTTTCGTTGTCCCAGACTGCACACGGAGGTCAGACCCAAGTTGGAAGGACTATATGAATGACGTGTAACCCTGAAACGACCCCTGCTAGTAGGTAAATGATGTTTATAAATAACGAAATAAACGTTTGGGAAAGGGTTTTAAAGTTTCATTGAAACATAAATACTAAACAAATACTAAACATGTCTGTGAAGTTTACTAGAAACAAAAATACTAAACAAATACTAAACAAATACTAAACATGTCTGTGAAGTTTACTAGAAACAAAAATACTAAACAAATACTAAACAAATACTAAACAAATACTAAACAAATACTAAACAATACTAAACATGGCTGTGAAGTTTACAAGAAACATAAATATTTAAAAAATACTAAACAAATACTAAACATGACTGTGAAGTTCTCTGGAGACATAAATACTTATCTAAACTCCGCTGATGACAGTTCCAAGAAGGAATGATAAAGAGGAAGAACGTGTGCGGTAGGCCAGGTCCCTCATCACAAGTACAAGTAATTTTGACGGGAGTCTCTGTGGCGTAGATGTTAGGTACTCGTCTCTCGTGCCAAAGTGATCTCTGTGGCGTAGATGTTAGGTACTCGTCTCTCGTGCCAAAGTGATCTCTGTGGCGTAGATGTTAGGTACTCGTCTCTCGTGCCAAAGTGATCTCTGTGGCGTAGATGTTAGGTACTCGTCTCTCGGGCCAAAGTGATCTCTGTGGCGTAGATGTTAGGTACTCGTCTCTCGTGCCAAAGTGATCTCTGTGGCGTAGATGTTAGGTACTCGTCTCTCGTGCCAAAGTGATCTCTGTGGCGTAGATGTTAGGTACTCGTCTCTCGTGCCAAAGTGATCTCTGTGGCGTAGATGTTAGGTACTCGTCTCTCGTGCCAAAGTGATCTCTGTGGCGTAGATGTTAGGTACTCGTCTCTCGTGCCAAAGTGATCTCTGTGGCGTAGATGTTAGGTACTCGTCTCTCGTGCCAAAGTGATCTCTGTGGCGTAGATGTTAGGTACTCGTCTCTCGTGCCAAAGTGATCTCTGTGGCGTAGATGTTAGGTACTCGTCTCTCGTGCCAAAGTGATCTCTGTGGCGTAGATGTTAGGTACTCGTCTCTCGTGCCAAAGTGATCTCTGTGGCGTAGATGTTAGGTACTCGTCTCTCGTGCCAAAGTGATCTCTGTGGCGTAGATGTTAGGTACTCGTCTCTCGTGCCAAAGTGATCTCTGTGGCGTAGATGTTAGGTACTCGTCTCTCGTGCCAAAGTGATCTCTGTGGCGTAGATGTTAGGTACTCGTCTCTCGTGCCAAAGTGATCTCTGTGGCGTAGATGTTAGGTACTCGTCTCTCGTGCCAAAGTGATCTCTGTGGCGTAGATGTTAGGTACTCGTCTCTCGTGCCAAAGTGATCTCTGTGGCGTAGATGTTAGGTACTCGTCTCTCGTGCCAAAGTGATCTCTGTGGCGTAGATGTTAGGTACTCGTCTCTCGTGCCAAAGTGATCTCTGTGGCGTAGATGTTAGGTACTCGTCTCTCGTGCCAAAGTGATCTCTGTGGCGTAGATGTTAGGTACTCGTCTCTCGTGCCAAAGTGATCTCTGTGGCGTAGATGTTAGGTACTCGTCTCTCGTGCCAAAGTGATCTCTGTGGCGTAGATGTTAGGTACTCGTCTCTCGTGCCAAAGTGATCTCTGTGGCGTAGATGTTAGGTACTCGTCTCTCGTGCCAAAGTGATCTCTGTGGCGTAGATGTTAGGTACTCGTCTCTCGTGCCAAAGTGATCTCTGTGGCGTAGATGTTAGGTACTCGTCTCTCGTGCCAAAGTGATCTCTGTGGCGTAGATGTTAGGTACTCGTCTCTCGTGCCAAAGTGATCTCTGTGGCGTAGATGTTAGGTACTCGTCTCTCGTGCCAAAGTGATCTCTGTGGCGTAGATGTTAGGTACTCGTCTCTCGTGCTAAAGTGATCTCTGTGGCGTAGATGTTAGGTACTCGTCTCTCGTGCCAAAGTGATCTCTGTGGCGTAGATGTTAGGTACTCGTCTCTCGTGCCAAAGTGATCTCAGTGGCGTAGATGTTAGGTACTCGTCTCTCGTGCCAAAGTGATCTCTGTGGCGTAGATGTTAGGTACTCGTCTCTCGTGCCAAAGTGATCTCTGTGGCGTAGATGTTAGGTACTCGTCTCTCGTGCCAAAGGTAACAGGTTCGCTCCCTCGTGGAACCATCTGAATATTTCTCCAGAGATCTCTGATCTCAGTGTAGGTGAGATCGAGTTCCTAGTCATACCGATAAGACGGAGGTCCCGTGTTCAATTTGAGCACGTAAAAGACCCCTTGGCAGTTCAAAATCGAAAAGGTCAAGCTGGAAAGCCGCTGCCCGGACAAAATTCATTAAAAAAGATAACTAAAATTCCTACAAAAATATCTTAACCATCTTCAAAATTACATCGGGGACCCTCGCCGGTGCTACGGAGTTCGTGCACTGCAGCTGAGATCTTCCTGTGTAAGAAGAGATCGGAGCACACATGGATACTCAGCGAAGTGCAATAATGATGGTCATATCAATCAATCAAGTAATTTTGACAGCTACAGAAACTTGCAAGAGATGACACCATACCGGCTTTACTGAGAGATGCGAACAATATCGGATCAATTCCACAGAAGATATTGAGCATATTCAGCGAGTTGCACAGGACAGAGCGATATGGAGAAATTATTTGCAGGCCCTATTTAACGTATAACGGTACAAGATGAATATATATATGTGAATCTTAGAGTCACCTCCACACACACTAAATAGATGCAACGACACACTGAGTCAGTTGTCATCATTGCTTGCGATGGACGCTTATTACTGTGTGCGTCTAGAAAACAATGCGACGTATCACATATATGGACACGGAGACGTTTTGAGAGCCAAACCAGAAAACATACTGTTCAAAAACGTTACTTCACGACTCATTACATAATCGACTCACGAGTCATTTACACCGATGGTCCAGCCATTCGCCAATAACGCTGTGCATAGGCTTCTTCAGCACGCTCATGAGAAAAAATACTAGGAGAGGCCAGTGGGGCCTACGTGACAACCACAAGTAGCTTGACAATGGAGGTACGGGTGGTTAACAGAGGCGGTGACATGGTTGGCATCTCATGACTTCTCTCGTGTTTTTATATTCAGTGACTCAATGATTATGATTCTTAAAGTTGAAATAGGAATGGTGGGACAAAACTGAGTGGAGGTACGGATATGGATCAAATAAATCACCTTCGTTTTTGTCCCTGGGCACGCAGGAGTCAGGGGATAATGAACGAGCTGATATATTGGCTGGCATAGCTACGGTATCAGAGGGACTGCAATGGACCGAAATAATATTCTTAACGCACTGAGAGAATCTTTTCGAACAGAAGAGTTTCAGGATTGCGAGTCCCACTCGCTGACCAGATTGAGAGAGATTGGTGTCAATATTGGTACAGCCCGTAAAGAACGACATACCAAATATGCAAAGAGACTGATTAATCAACATCTAACTGGCGTGTTGGACCGCTGGACGCTGCTGGACTTGTTGAGGCGGAGTTTGGAGCATCTATAGACATGTCCGGAGTGCTATGATGATAGTCATATGATAACTTCCTGACTCTGTGGGTAGTTCTGGTTAAAGACATGTTTGGCTAGAGAGAGGAAGTATTGAGATCTTCTCCGCTGCAGTAATGTCTGCTGGAGAACTATATCTAACAGTTAGGATGGAATTAACTATTTCATCTTCAGCTGCTGAAGATCTTACAAGAGAGTAATGACAAAGTTCACTTTGAAGTAGAAGCATTTCTAACTCACGGTTTAGCACCATCTGCCACATTAGGATGAGCAGCCAATTGGGATTTCTTAAGGAAAGTTTCAGATACCTACCACATCATTAACCCTTTCGCTGCTACATACTTTCCGAAGGCTGAGCTAAAAATAGCTACTCTTTGTCGAACTTCTAGAAGACCAAGGCAATGTCCTTGATGGAGACACAGATTACCACCAATATCTGCATTCTCAATGCTCAATGTGGGTCACTAGAAACTGCTGGATTTCGGAAAGCGATCGGAACACCTAAGGACATATCCAGAGTGCTATAATGATAGTCCTCATATAACTGAAAGTCATTCGCAGAGCGAAAAACATCTGCAGTAAGGCTATCACAAGACAAAAAATAGCATACTCGTACATCTCGGAGGTTGCAAACATTCAGTTATTAAATGTGCTTTTTTTTTAAATACAAAAAAAAATAAAAATACTAACAGGACAGGGAGACGCCTCTGGACATTAAATGGATGCAACACCTGACCTTGTCAAGCAAATTTCCCCCGCCAGCACGCTCATTCATCAACCTTCAAGTTAGTTACACCCAAGAGTTTTTTTCTGTCACATGCGAGCACTTCAGATTTCATCCACATTTTTTTCTTTCAATCTTTGTTATTTTTTTCTTCCTATCAACTGATTTCTTCTTCTAATCTAAGGTTAAAAATATGGATGACGACACAGCAATTGATGACGTATCTACACAGTGAGTGATGACTCATCATTCAGTTATCAATTATATGAAGACTATCATCATAGCACTCCGGACTCGTCCATAGGTGCTCCGATCTCCACTTCAACAAATTCCAACACGTCAGTTGGATATCGATTAATCAATCTCTTTGCATATTTAGTATGTCGTTTTTTCGGGCTGCACCTCTCCTCCTCTTCTTCTTCTTCTTTACGTTCGTTCTTTACAACCAATTTTAATCACTCTTTGTGATATGTTTGGTCTTTGCCAAGAACGTGTATACGTTGCACATTGGTTTGGTAGGCCCCTAAACACATACTACTACACGTTTAGGACATGTGCATCCGATTTCAGCCAAACCTCCTTAGTCGCTTCTTGCGACATGCGTGACAGGTAACAGTGGTTCTATTCTTTACACCCCAAATTTGGGCCCCGGTAATCGGTCTGCACCAATATCGACACATATCTCTCTCAATCTGGTCAGCGAGTGGGATTCACAGCCCTGAAACTCTTCTGTTCGGAACGACTCTCAATGCGTTAAGAATGTCATTCCGGTCCACGACAGCTCCCTCTGATATTGTAGCCAAGCCAGCCAATCTATCAGCTCGTTCGTTACCACTAATCATGGACTTACCATTATTTCGATTTGAAGAAATTTGAGATAAAATGTTTCATTATTAGAACATATCACATGATTGGGTAGAATAATGAGTCTGTTTAAGCAGCAAGCCATGTGAACCATCAGCACGTACACCTGTTCTTCTATTGAGTAAGAACATTCTTCATCTTGTGATCGCTTAAAATGTTTACACAACTAGAGTGTCATAGCGCCCCCAGGTGGCAGCTGAGGAACAGACAAGTAGTTTTAGTTTATAGTATAGTTGGTAGGATATATAATATTAGTAGACTTAGTGTTTGCACTCTCTAAACAGATGGCAAACACTAATACAGAACATTTGACATAGTAGAAAATACGTAGCTGTGTAGGGACAGTCAGTTAGCAACAGTTAGTAAACACTGCAACTAGGTGAACGATGTGGTTTTGTTAATCTAGAGTAATGAATAAATATATATGAAGTCTACAAGGCAGTGTTTGTCCTTATGTTGTGCTGTATACCATCATTGACACCACCGCCATCCTGACACCTATCACACCTACCAATCAACGGGAAAGAAGGGCTCCTACAACAAGAGGAGAGCTCCTGATGAATTCTACTGTTGTTTGATGCTGTTCTTGTTTTATTGGTTACCGAACTGACGTCTCAGCATTCCATGCAGACCCATATGTGCTCAGTTTCTCTCAACATATGCATACTCATGGTTCCTGTGGCTCTCTGGTTAAACATGCTCTCTCTGTCCCTCAAGCCTGCAGCTCTACATGTACAACGTGTAATTCCAAACTTCTTAAAATTTTCGCCCTTCTAAACCGATATGCAGGCTCACAGTATTGTTAAAGATGTCGCATAGCCGGTCTACTGGTTAATTTAGTGTACACTGCAAAGTAAATGTGTCCGCATGTAAAGTAAATTACGGGAGTGAAAGGGTTAAAACGCTGGATTTATTTAACATCAATTTTAGTGTCCTCATCCAACAGTTCTAGAGAGCCGCTGTAGCGTAGTTGTTAGTGAACTCGCTTCTCAAGGCTGGTGGTCTGGGTTCAGCTCCAGCAATGCGCGTGGAATTTTTCCCGACCGCGACGGCTCTCAGGTCGACCCAGCCTCAACTGGGTACCAGACATGCTCTGGGAAAGTAAAGGCGGCCGGCGTGATGCTGACCACATCTCCCATCGTGTGCCGACGGTCAATGAAAATACAGGCCTAACACTGTATTGACCTATATACCACGAGGTATGAAAGGGTTCCTTTACTTTTTACTTACATCCAACAGTAGATCACCAAGAGACTAAAGAACATCCCATACGTCTTTTAAAAAAATATATTTATGTATCTTCTTTTTCTTGTCGATCGTTCTTTTTGATCATTCTTATTGCGATATATACACAGCTGTTGCCAAGAACGTTTTTTTACGTCACATCATTCAGCGCCATTTGGAGCTCTGGTGCTTATCCTTCGGCGACGTGTCCGGGTTCGCTCTCCGTCAGCCTTTGGCTGTCCCCAGCCAACCTGCAAGGCAGTAGGTTGCTATTTTCTTTCAGGGTAGCGACCCTTAGGCAACCTTCCCTTCCGGGTTGTTGAGCGTCATCTGCCCAGGCACAGCCAGGCTCTAGTACAGGCCAGACAACTGGCCGGGTATTCCCTGACCTAGATAAGAAAAGGGATCTGGAAATTACAGATGTTTGATAGAACACTGCACTCTTTTTTGCAATTTTACTCAATTCTGTGAGTCTATGGTTATTTATTGGTGAAAAATATTCATAATATTGATATTCCTTATTGTTAAACTTAACTTGTTGCATAATATGACTTCGAGTTAGCATTTTGTGTTGATTTTAAAACGATATCGTCTATATAGACCAATACTGGAATGTGAGGTCACGTGGTGTAGTTGGGGTCTGATTTCCCACAATTCTTACCTGAGCCCGAAGGCCCAGTAGTTTATAGTTGGCTCTGGCCCAGGTTACCTGTCTTTTTTTGGACTACTTGGTTTGTCTACCGTAGAGCTTTGTGTATGGTTTGCTCCGCTACAATTTGATTGTCCCCAATCTAACTACAAGACAGTAGTAGTTCCCTGCGAGCGGAAACGCGCACTGGATTCAAGCCTCTAGTTTATGTATAAGGTGTTGTATTGTTAGGTCAGTATTCCTTCTATGATGTCTGTCTATACAGTAAATGTCAACACTGCAGAACATATTCTGCATCTTGCCACAAAAAAGAAGCAGGTAAACAAAGTCTGTTTATTCTGTTATGGCTTGCCCTAAGACACAGAATGATGATCTTTCCCTGCTGCTGTGGCAGTATTTGCGTTTTATTCTGTAGAATTGGTCTGTACTGTCACTCCAGGATTGAGGCTGTTATCTCTGGAACAGTTTTTGAGAAAAGGATAACCACCATAGTTTTTTGGGACAAATTATAATCACCAGTCATTTGGGACAAAGGATAACCATTACATATTTTTGGGGAGTCTCTGTGGCTAAGTGGTTAAGCCCTTTGCCTTGTGAGTCGAAGGTCATGGGTTCGAGTCCAGACAGCGCCATTCTGTTTTCACAAGTGCAATTTTTTCCAGAGACCCCTGGGATTGTTGCTGGAGCTAAGGAGTTCGTGCAATACTCTCGGCAGGTGGCGTGCCATTTCTGCGGAGAGGACCCATATGGGGTAAAACCCGGTGCAATGAAGTCAATCCTTCGGCTTTTAAATTCTTTTATTACATATTTTTGGGACATAGGTAACCATTACATATGTTTGGGACAAAAGTTGCTTCTGTCTATAGGAAGGTACTGATAGGAAGGTACTGATTTATTAAACTACTTTCTTCACAGAAATTTGAACTCAAGTCTTTATGATTATTTTATGAAATCACTTTATTCTCAAGTATAATGGTTGACTAATCTAGACAAAGTTAACATGCTCTGATACCTCTCAAGTTACAAGTAAAGCTTACCTGAATAATCAGGGACAATGTTGATAAGGAAAACAAGCATTCACACAAAAAGAAATCAGTTGTGAAATATTAAGTATCATGATTACTTCTGAATTCAAAAAGAGAAACGGAAAAAAAAACCAAACATGTTCTGAACATAATAATTGTTAAGAAATATGATATTGAATAGTTGTGAAATGAGAAAAAAAGTTTGTATCAGGAAACATGTCTTAAGAGATCTTGCTTCACCTTGACTTGGGGTGTCCTTCTTAAGAGATCTTGCTTCACCATGGCCTGGGGTGTCCTTCTTAAGAGATCTTGCTTCACCTTGACTTGGGGTGTCCTTCTTAAGAGATCTTGCATCACCTTGACTATGGTGTTCTTCTTAAGAGATCTTGCTTCACCTTGACTTGGGGTGTCCTAGTAACAGACTTGTTAACGAAACATGGATTGACATGAGATATGTATCACGATGAAGCCTGGTGAAGACCTGCACCAGATGGGAATCAACTCTTTCATCTTTGACATACATGTTGTATAAGTAGAGCTTGATGCTTGAAGGGAAATGAGAGAAGTGTGTTTAACCAGCGAGTCATAGGAACCATCAGTATGTATACCCTTCGACATCTGTTAAGGGAGACTGAGTACCTATGGGTCTGCCCGGAGTACTGTGATGTCAGTTCAGTAACCAAGAACATATTTTTATGGTTATGAGTGTCACTGTAAAGTCCTCATCTGGAGTTTGAAGACTGCTAATGCTCACGAGATTACACTCTGAGTTACATTAATTGAAACAGATCTTTAGGATTTAAAAGAAAACTCACCAAATCTACCACGCCCAAATGAAATCAAAAGCACAAAATTCAACGCTTGCCACAAAGAACATAGGTTCAAACTCATAATGACTTCTTTTGTCATCACACTACTACCAAGTTGTTGTCCAGTGTCACGATACTTACATGGGGATCTAAAAAGGGTATAATGATTAAGGATTGATTATTGTCCTTCGACCCAATGTTATGTAGACATAGGCTCTTGCCCTTCTCTCTCTCTTTAGCCTGTTACGCCCTGGCGTTTAGGGCAGCAACAAACGTACACCATTCTTCCCTGTTCATGGCCTTCCTCTGTATTGTGTTCCAGCTATGATTCATTTCCTTCAGCTCTTGCTCTATCGTTCTCCTCCAGGTTGTCTTGGGTCTTCCACGCTTCGCCTACCCTCTGGAGTCCATCTCAGTGCAGTTTTCGTGTCGGAGCCAGTCTCCATGCGCATCACATGTCCAATCCATCTCCAGCGTCTCTTCGGATGATAGTGCCCATATTCTCTTGTTGGCATCGTGCAAGCAATTCTTGATTCGAGATAGTAGTCGGCCAGTACACGCGTAAGATTTTTCGCAGACAAGTTGTATGAAAGGCGGAGAGTCTGGACATATCCTGTTCTGTCATTCTCCAGCATTCCGATCCGTACAGCAAAGTTGACAGCACACAGCTGTTATAGATACTAGTCTTGGTTCTGATGCTGTATTGGGCAGATTTCAAGGCGGTCTGAAGGGTCATGAATGCACTGCGTGCTTTACTCAGTCTGTTTTTAATGTCAGATCCAGCGCCTCCTTCATTGCTAATAACACTTCCAAGGTATGTGAAAGCGGTTGTATCTCGGAGGGTTTTACCTTCTAGTTTGACTGGTGCTGGGGTTGCTATGTTCAGAGTCATTACTTCAGTTTTCTTCTGATTTATTTTCAGCCCAACCATCTCACTATATTGGTTAAGGCGGCAGGTCTTTTCCTGGATATCTCTATGTGTATGAGATAGGAGTGCGATGTCATCTGCAAAATCTAGGTCTTCCAGAGTGGATGTGAGCGTCCATCTAATACCTCTTGCCTTATCTTCCGTTGTTTCACGCATCACCCAATCTATGACAGTGTTGAATAATAGGGCTGACATAACACATCCTTGTCGCACGCCTGTTTTTACTTCAAACTTTAGTTCTGAAGTTTCAACACTGCATGCAAACTTGCTGTAGCAGCTTTTTATAATATTTATAAAACACAGTGGATTCCATACCATCTTAAGATACGCCATAGACTTTCAGGTGTATGCTATCAAAAGCCTTTTCAAAATCTACAAAGTTGATATAGAGTTTGCTTTGCCATTCTGTGCATTGTTCTATGATATTTCTAAGAGCAAATATTTGGCCTATACAGCTCCGTCCTCTCCGAAATCCTGCTTGTTCCTTTCTCAGTTTCTTATCCACAGCGTCAGTAATACGTTGTACGATGATTTTGCTTAAGATTTTACTTGGGACAGAAAGCAGTGTTATTCCACGCCAATTATTACAATCGGCAAGGGAGCCCTTTTGGGTATCTTGATGATGACTCCTCTGTTCCATGCATCAGGTATTATTTGGGCATTCCATATAGTAGTAAACAAGGGTTGCAATATATTAGCTGCAAGTTCTGGGTCTATTTTGAATAGTTCTGCGTTTAAGTTATCATTCCCTGGTGCCTTGTTATTCTTAAGAGATTTAATTGCTGTAATGATCTCATCCTGGCTGGGTGTTTCAATGCCAATTTCTAACTCCTCTGTTGGTTCTGGTATGTCTGCTACTACCGTTGGAGGTGGTCTGTTTAGCAATTCTTTAAAATGCTCTGTCCATCGTATTTCTTGTTCCTTTTCCGTTGTCAATAGTATTCCATTCTTATCCTTTATGAGAGTATTTGATCTTCTGTAATGTTTCCAGCTTATTAGCTTTGTAATTTTGTACACTGTTCCCTGATCACACTTTTTGCTGCTTCTTCTGCCTGTACTGCCAGGTCTTCAACATACATTCTTTTGTCGGCTCTCACAGCCCGTTTGATTTCTTTACTTGCGCTTTTGTACTGTTCTTGGTATCTTGCTTTCAGTCTTTCGGACTTTGCTTCTAACAATTTCTTTTTAATATTCTTCGGCTGTCTATTATTTTCCATGTTGTTGGTGTTATCCATTCTTTTCTTTTCTTTGTGCGGTACCCTAGACATGTTTCACTGCTCTTGCTATATATAGATGCTATGTTGTCCCATGTTCTATCTATGTTGTCAGTTTCATCCGTAGTTTCATTACTTTCTAGGGCTTGGAATCTGTTCTTTATCTGCATTATAAACTTATCCCTTACTTCCGTGTCTTTTAGTCTATCCACATCGAACCTCTTTTGGAAGTTTTTCTGTTGTCCTGTTTTTCTTAGTTTAAGTTTGACATAAGCTGTGACTAGGTGGTGGTCACTACCAACATCTGCACCTCTCTTGACTACAACATCTAGCAGCGAGCGCCTCCAGGGTCCATTGATCATTATATGGTCTATTTGGTTTTTATCTCTGCCATTAGGGAATACCATGTTAATTTGTGGATATCTAAATGTTGAAATAGGGTTCCTCCTATAACGAGATTGTTCATGCTGCAGAAGTTTACTAAACGTTCCCCATTTTCGTTCATCATACCACATCCATATTTTCCCATAGTTCTATAACTATGCGTGTTGTCTTGTCCGACCTTCGCATTTAGATCTCCCATAACAATGATAACATCATGGGATGGTGACTTGTCTAATTCTGCTTGTAGGTTTTCGTAGTACGAGTCTTTCTTTGTATCTTCGCTATCATTAGTTGGCGCATAGCATTGTAGGATTGTGATGTTTGTATGCTTCCCTTTAGTCTGATCTTAATCAGCGCTGCTGATAGGTTTTCTTGCCCTTCTGCCCAATGTTATATAGCCATTAGCTTGGGCTCTTGCCCTTCTGTCATATAGACATTGGGGTCTTACCCTTCTGTTATGTAGACATAGGCTTGGGCTCTTGCCCTTTGGCCATGTAGACATGGGATTGAAGAAACCTGTAGATTTATCTACCTAATCAGAATTGGAGTGCTCTAGCACGAGGTGGTTAGGGGACTGTCTATGTTGTTCAATAATACAGCAGCCATGGTAGAGTTCATTGTGCTATCAGTCCCATCACTAGATTACCTGTTGTGTATGAAGTATACGATGTGAAACATATTCCCTATGGGAACACCTGTATTTTGGATGTGATATATTCATTGTGCAAGTAGAGCTGGATGCTTGAGTGGCAGAGAGAGGAGTGTATTTAACCAGCAAGCCACAGGCACCATCCGTATGCATACTCTTCACCATCTGTTGGTCTGTTGGGGAAGATTGAGCACCTATGGGTCTGCCCGGAGTACTGTGTCAGTTCAGTACCCTATAACATTTGTGGTCACCTGTCATGTCACACAGAAATAGAGCAAGAGAGATGATACATTTGTGTTGAACAGCCTAAACTTATTTCCCACAGAGGAAGCTGTCATGTTCCATAGAGAGAACTGAAAGCAAATCTAGTTTGGATCATTCTAGCATTTACATCTCAATGTTGGGGTGAAGTGCAGCAATAAGAATGTTATCTTCTATCATCAGCAACATCATCAGTGCAGCTGTTCTCTCAATCTCAGGTACTGTGGATAGAAATATACAATCATTATTAACTGGTCTTCTTCTTCTGTGAGGTATGTGGTCATTAGGTCTTCTGGTCTGTGGTCAAGCTAGATCTTCAGGTCTGTGGTCAGGTTAGATCTTCAGCTCTGTGGTCAAGTTAGATCTTCAGGCCTGTGGTCAAGTTTAAAAAAAATTCAGGTCTGTGGTCAAGCTAAATCTTTAACTCTGTGGTCAGGTTAGATCTTCAGAGCTGTGGTCAAGTCAGGTCATCTGGTCTGTGGTAAAGCTACATCTTCATGTCTGTGGCCGTTAGATCTTCAGCTTTGTGGTGATGTTAGATCTTCAAGTCTGTGGTCAAGTTAGGTATTCGGTTCTGTGGTCAACTTAGATTTTGAGGTTTGTGGTCAAGCTAGATCTTCAGGGCTGTGGTCAAGTTATATCTTCAGGTCTGTGGTCAACTTAGACTTCAGGTCAAAATTTCTTCTATCGTTTGATGTCAGTGTTTAGGTTTGGCACTGATAGCATATGTTGGGAGAAAGATTCTGCTGTACAATGCTATTTTAGTGTTCAGGATGACATGTTTGCATTTCAAAATTGGTGCCATTTAACAAAGTCAATAATAAAATAAACTGAACTACCAAAACAAAGAAGTTTGTACACACATGTTTACGACTATTTATAGCCTGTAGCACCCATAATAACTCCATGGCTGTTGTATTCTTCAACTTGAGAAGCTGATCTTTGTCATTTGGTAAATCCATCATTTGAACATCACCTGAAGAATTGAACATTTTATTTGAAAGTTAACACAGTAAGAGCTCACTAAAGTTCTATCATTTAATTTGCTTGCTATTTACAGCCTACTTATTCTCTTAACATGATTGGCTGGGGAAATTGATACAGATGATTTTTATGACAACTTCTGCCCTGTCTGTTGTGAGCTGTTGTTCTTTGTCATTTTTGTGTTAGCATATTTACATTGTTTTATATTGTCATGCTATTTATTGTGGTTCTGTTTTATATTGTCATGCTATTTATTGTGGTTCTGTTTTATATTGTCATGCTATTTATTGTGGTTCTGTTTTATATTGTCATGCTATTTATTGTGGTTCTGTTTTATATTGTCATGCTATTTATTGTGGTTCTGTTTTATATTGTCATGCTATTTATTGTGGTTCTGTTTTATATTGTCATGCTATTTATTGTGGTTCAGTCACATAATAAGAATGCAACCAAACTCCACAGTATACAGTCTTCTATAACAGAATATCAGGAAAGAAGGCGAGAGGAAGACCAGGAAAAGGATGGTTAGATGGCACAGCAAAATCCTGTCAAAGAACAAAAAATAACTATCACCCAAGCCACTAGAGCAGCGCAAACAAAAATGTAAAACCATAACACTAGGCAACAACCTGGTAGCAGTGTGACTACACAAAAAGAAGAAGAAGCTATTTATTTTTCTCCGTCTACTTTTCTTTTCCATTCTAGTTTCTTAAAGGATAGCTTTAGGTTAGGTAGGTCAGAAATTCAAGGTCCACGTATATGCCATTGCAGTCTTTTTTTTTTTTTTCTTCCATGATATGCAATAGTTTATCAGATTATCCAGATCTCTCAACAATAATATTGTAGACTTCTTGGTTTGTAACTTATTTCCCATATAAAATAAGGAGTTAAGTGGTTATGCCCTTACCATGTGTTACCACGAAGATCGTGGGTTTGAATCCAGACTGCGCCGTTCTGTTCACGGTTGCAATTTTTCCAGAGACCCTTAGGATTAGCTACAGAGCTCGTGCTTTGTGTAATAATCTCGGCAGGTGGCATACCATTTCTGTAGAGACGAACTGAGCTATATGGGGTAAAACCAGGTGTAATGAAGTCAATCCTTCGGTTTTAGACCCTTTTAGCTATTTAGACTCTTGTAGCTCCTTCCAGTTCTTTCATATATCATTAATCTTTGCCTACATGTATTTCTAGGTTTCTCTTTCTTTCATTTTCCCTCCGGTTTCCCCGAAACTACAGCTGATATTAGTTGATATAAGAGGAAAGAGAGTGGAAGTAAGACAAAACAGTGTGGCAATCAAAATTGGATGTAAGAACAAATGAACATAAGTTATGTGGAGTTAAAAGTAAATGAATGTTGCCCATAGTGATATAAGAACAAATGAACATAAGTTATGTGGAGTTAAAAGTAAATGAATGTTGCCCATAGTGATGTAAAAACAAATGAACATAAGTTATGTGGAGTTAAAAGTAAATGAATGTTGCCCATAGTGATGTAAAAACAAATGGATACTAGTAAAGGGGAGAAAACAGTAAACAGACATAGGTAAGGTGGATGTAACAGAAAATTAACACAACTAAAGTGGACAAAGTATAAAGTGGGTGTAACTGGATCTAAAGCCAATTGTCTTCATTGCACCGTGTTTGACCCCATATGGCTCCGTCCCTCTCCGCAGAAATAGCACTCCACCCGTCGAGAGTGTTCCACAAAGCACAAACTTCAGCAACAATCCTAGGGGTCTCTGGAAAAAATGCACTTATGAACAGAACAGCGTGGTCCGGATTCTAACCCAAGACCTTTGGAATGCAAGACAACAGTAACAGGAAATTAACCTTAGTCATGAGGATGTCTGGTCAAATGGATTAGAGTGTGGCTCCCATGTGAGAGACCCAAGTTCAATCCACAGTATGGGAAAGGATTATTTTCTGTCGGGGCATAAAAATACTAAGTTTCGAGCGACTGTACAAGTCATGCGGCCATTAAATTCCATGAGCTCTTGTTCCTCCCATTCTACACCGACCTAAAAGCGGTACTGCACACAGTAATGCTTTTTCTCATCGAAGTAACAGCTGTAAGGATTGTTAATTATTGGAACATAGCAACAAATGGATGTACGTCAGATTATGTCTATTAAATTAGATAAAATTAATGTAGAAATGTTACAAGACAAACTACTTGCTTACCTGGCCTTATATCAAGTGTTGTGTTGTCCTTCTGAAGCTTATGTTTGGCATCATCCAACATATTACTGAAAGTACCTGGCAGCAGATTCTGCTCTAAATTTATAACATTCTCCAACCTCTCTGGTAACAAAACATCATCCGTAGATTTAGAACTCCCATATTCTGATGCATACTTTTGAAAGGACACTTCACTTTTTCCATTGTTCAAATGGTTATCAAGTATTGATTTATCATTATTAGAAATTTGAAAATTGTCTGAAACCAAAGTGGAATTTCTATCTGCAAAACTGGATATGCAGTGAACCTCATCTGTTTGTGATTCTGAGCAAACAGTCTCTGTGTATATCATCTGTTTCTGTTCTACTGATGTATTTATATGTTGCTTTAATAATGATGTGTTTGCTGGCTGTGTCTCTAATGATGTATATGCAGACTGTTTTCCAACTAATGCATTTAGAGGTTGCTTCCCTAAGGATGCATCTGTAATAATTTCACACTTCTGGGGTAGTTGAAACTTGCAGTTTTTATCAATGTCTGGAATAAGTGCATGCTGTACCTCACCAACTGCAACGAAATCAGTCTGAACCTCAGTAGAGATCATACTACGTGTCCCAAGAACCATCTTTGGTGTGTTCTTATCAACACTATCATGAGCAAACACTACTTCATCAGAACTTTCAGCAAAAATCTGTCTTGGTCTTTGACTGGCAGATAGATTAAATTTGTCCCTGACCTTTGATTTCACTTTCTTAACTCTTCTGACTAAAGGATGTGAGAGAATGTCAGATGACCAGACAACCTCCATCTCAGGACCATCTATATCACATACAATCTCTTCATATAGTTGCCTGATCTCACACATTTGCTTTCTAACAACTTGTCCACGCACCAATGCCTGGAACAAAACAGGAAAATAAATTGTTAATTATCATGACTTAACTCCATATTCCATTCATAAAAGAAGACAGATTGCAATAAGTTATTTCTGTACCCACAACAGGGATATTGTTATTGTATAACAACAAGGATAATGTTGTTGTATAACAACAGGGATGATGTTGTAAATACATATGGAATTATGTGCATCGTCAAGAGAAGTCAGGCTGGGGTTTTCTAGCTTGTGCTCACAGTAGCAATGGATAGAACACACACTGAGGAGATCCCATGCCAGCATCACGAGACATGCCTTCGATGAAACCCCAGGGTAATAGAGGTCAGGAAGACCCAAGAACACCTGGAGGCAGAAATTAGAGACGGAATGCAAGAAAATGGGAAGAGAGTGATCTGAAAAAGATGGCTTTGGATAGGAGGGCTTGGAAGGCCTTGGTTGCGACCTATGCCTCCCTATCGATACAGAATGAAGAAGAAGAAGTTCACAGTGGTAGGGTCTTTTGTCAAGCGGAATGGAGCATTCAGGACAACTACTTCAGACATGTAGATGGAGGTTGATGCAGTTACTTCTACCTTTCAATAGTTCTCTGAGACTACAGTTACTAGGCTGAATATTATGTCTGAATCTCAGTCTACACATCTGAAGGAATTGGTAAGTTTTGGTAGTAGTAGACACCCTCTACTGATGTTTCTAACTTTCAGTGTCATAAGTACATCCACTGTCATAAGTACATCCACTGTCATAAGTACATCCACTGTCATAAGTACATCCACTGTCATGGACATGCAATATTCATGGTGATGAGAGAACAGAAGACTTGCTTCAAAAGATTCTACAGTTGAAGATAAATAAGGGGGTGTTCTTTGGTTGTTCAGCAACCTACTGTTGAATGAGGCCTGTGAATGGACGCACTACCGTTCCATCTGTGTAGATCATAATGTCATCCTCATGACGGTTTTAATTAATTATGGCCTTGAAGTTTGCATCCACCGCTATGGGATTCCTCTCCCTGCGTCCTTTGGTGAATTTGCTGATGGTTGAAAAGCTGTTCCCAAACCTTGAAGGCACTGGCATTCATTCCTCCCAGGATCAATATTCGCGATCCTGTATACCAACTGAAAAGTGTCTGCTGCACAGTCATGATTTGCCCCACTATAACCGATTCTCATTTCTGATGCTCAGAAACTTGTGCAGTGGATGATCTATTTTTAGCCTTTATTTTGAGATACACATGTGTATCTATCTTGATTCTATATTCCAGTCAGAAATCAAGAAGAAACCTTATTGCCATGCAGGGTATATCCCTAGTGCAACCCACAATGATACAAATAACTTCATTCTGTATTCTCTCCAGCCGCTCAATTTGCATCTTACTAACAGTGAGGATGGCCACTGCATATTCTATGGTTAAAAGGACCAGCGTCGGTACTGGATGACAAGCAGCCGACATGACTCTCATTGCCACCGGACCTTTAAGTGCCATGATATTCTCAACACAGCCCCTGAAACATATACTTTGGTTAAATTTCAAACCCAAAAATTGCAGCATTTTAGTTCTGGATATATCAACAACACACAGTCTCACAACATGCATATGCGTTAACATTATGTTTATTATAAGGGAGAAAAATGTTGCTGCTTTTTGTACAATTGACTACTAGTGTTTCCGTGACATCACATCAGACTGATGATCAGTCTGTGTTACGGTCAAGTTCCCTCTGTATTCCACTGGCAATCTCATTGCTATCTTTCCCTGTCTATAATGCTTAATATACCAAATTGAATGTCATCAGCAAATGACAATGTTTGACCTCTTCCTTCAAGTTGTTCTGATTGCCACCATGACCTTGTATATTGATATATTGTTGATATATATGATGATATATTGTTATTGCATATGTTGAGTAAGACTGGTGAAAGAGAAAAGCCTTGTGGCAAACAAGATTCACTGTCACTGGTTCAGATGACCACACAGTTCAAACACCACACTGTAGAACAATTGTCCTTTTGAGCAGCGTAGCAACTATCCATCTTATTTTTAACATCGTATCCATCCTTCGTATCCATCCTTCTTATCCATTTTAGACTTATGTTATGAACTCAGAACTCATCGAGATGACTTACTTACTAAACAGTAAGGAACTTAACAATAACAGTTAACTCGTTACCCGTTTAGGGTTATTCCCTTCGGAAAGGAGATGGTACATTCTCATCATCATCAAGGTGCGTATCCTTTATAGGACGTTGTTCGCTTTGCAGCGCATCTGAAATTCACTGTCTCTAGCCAGTTCACCCACTTCGTCGATGGTCATATTCATAGTTTCTTTAATATCTTGTAGCCATCTTCTTCTTGATCTGCCTCTGCGTCCTGTCCTGGGACCCTGCCCTCTAATTAGTTACTCAACTGCCTCTCTCTGGCTCTTGTCTAATATTAAAATTATTAAATGTTCTTTCCAAAACTTTCCAGGCCATCGTGACGCTTAATGTGACGAAAGGTAATCATAATTTAACAATATATATATATATATATATATATATATATATTTACAAACTACGACAATCGTATACAAATAGTTCTTTACAACCTGTATCTTTATAATTTCATTCACAGAAGTAGCATCATGAACCCGATCAAGAAATGACTCGTTTGCCGCCATTGTTTTCATTTACTATCACAACAACTAATCTTCCGGTTTGGGGATCAATTTTTTCATTTAGTCTTTCCTATCTATTGTGTGCAACACCAAGGCGAAAGACAGAGGATGCTGGAGATTCATTGCAGCCAACCTTCGATGTGGAGACGGCACCTGATGATGATGATGATCTATTTTGACATCCAAACAAATTACAAACAGGCTAAAAATGAGAATGATCAAATGTTGTATATATCCTATATTAATGTATGGCTCGGAAACATGGACAATGAACAAGCAGTTAGAAGACAGAATTGATGCATTTGAGATGTGGATATATAGAAGAATAGGCAGAGTTTCATGGACAGAAAAACAGACAAATAAACAAGTTTTAGGAAAACTAGGCATGAAAAAACAATTATTATGAGAAATAAAATTCAGACAAGTAAATTATTTTGGGCACATAAAAAGACATGACACCATGATAAAATCTTCACTAGAGGGGAAAGTTGGGGGGGAAGAGCAAGAGGAAGACCGAGAGATAGGTGGGAGGGAAACTTTAAGAAATGGACAGGTTACAGCAGCGTTTCTCAAAGTGGGCGGTACCACCACACAGTGGGCGCTGAAGCGTTCTAAGGGGGCTATGGTGAGTTTAGAAGAAATTGTGGGGTGTTCGGGCGATTAGGGGTTGGTGGCTCCACAAAGAAGAAATTAATAATAAATATTTTTAAACAAAGTATTTTCGTGATTTTGTGATTGAATAATCATTTAAAATTTGATTTCTTCATCTGTCTGTCTTACACGATTCCTTTTTTCATCAATTTTCTATACCAAAAAGAAAACAGAGCATGTATATATGTGGGAGGGGGACGTTGGCAAACTATTATAATGTGGAGGGGCGTTACAAAGTTTATGTTGTGCAAAGAGGGCGATGGGCCGAAAAAGTTTGGGAATCTAGCAGTGTGCAACACCAAGGCGAAAGACAGAGGATGCTGGAGATTTATTGCAGCCGACCTTCGATGTGGAGACGGCACCTGATGATGATGATCTATTTTGTTATGGGTTTGGAAAGAAATACTGACAAATAAAGAAGTTCTAGAACAACTAGTTACGAAGACAGTGACTAAACAAATAAAATATTTTGAACATATAAAAAGACAACACAATGATTATGATACAAACTTTATTACATCACCGGCGAGGGTCTTCGTTGCAATTTTGAAGATGGTGAAGATAATTTTGTAGGAATTTTATTTTTAATCTGTTCTAATGAATATTGTCAGGGCAGCGGCTTTCCAATCGGTTCTTCTCGATTTTGAACTGCCATGGGTTCTTTTACGTGCTCAAATTGAACACTGGACCTACGTTTTATCGTTCGTCTCTGGTAGGATTAGGAACTCGATCTTGTGAGATCAGTGAGCTCTGGAAAAATATCCAGATGTAGATGGCTCCACGAGGGAGCGAACCTGGTACCTTTGGCACTAGATACGAGCACCTAACCTCGACGAGCATAATAATGAAAAATGAAAATCGTGGCATATCCCAACTTTTTGTCTCAGGAGACAAAAGGTGTTTCGTCACGTAGTATGTTCTGTGCTAAATCACAACGTTTCTTGTAGCCGTAATGACCTATTCTGGAGTGGCAATCCCTGCCACAGTTGCTGCAGGTAAAACTGGAGACTAGAGCCGATACATAGCATGTTCTCTCTGCGCTCTGTGTTTTTCTTTTGCCTCCACATGTGATGTTGTTTTTCTTCTTTTCTTTTGAGCCGCCCCTCACTGCCGCTCGCCATGCCTGCCTGTCTTTGGCCAACCGCTCCCAGTGTTCTTTGTCTATGTCGCATGAAGTTAGATATAATAATAATAATAACGAGCATAATAATAGACGAGCATAAAACAGGGGATCTATGAAGAGCTTTGGTATAGTGACGAGGCCAACGGTAACTAGTTTACAGTTGGTTGTGATAGTGAGATTCACGAGTCGTTTTGCTTCTCTTCGATTGGAGCATATCTTAGTTTGGACTGAATTTTATTGGTTCAAAACGCAAAGACCAACGAAAATATTTTAAAAGTGAAGACTGCCGAATGCGTGAAACGAAATATCCTTCAATCGTGTTGATTGAATTGAATGTTGATGCTATCACTATCGGTATCATTGTATTGCCTGCGATTGTGTTTATGCAGGTCTATGTAGTTAAATCAAATAGCAAACAAACATTCAATCATTGATAGTAGAATTTCTTCTCCTTATCCTTCCATTTGCATAGGTATTATTCATTCTTAAGTACTTAGAGGCAGGGTTATTCATCAGCCTCTTGCTTGCTGTATTATGTATAATGTATTGTAGACTGTAGACCTAAGACCGTAGTGTAGTGAGTAGTGTAGTGTGTGTATTTTCATGTCTTCTTTCCTCCATAGTCCATCAGCTAAAGGTTGTGTCCATATGATTATGGTTATATGGGGCTCAACAGGGGAGGGTGGGTGGTAGGGAGAATAGGTAGTCTCTTAGACTTAGTGTTGTATTCCGTATCTAACTTAACTATCTTGTTGGATAGACTGACTTGACTAAGACTGCTGAATATATTGTGGTTCTAGAGTGTGCTCACTCAAAGCTGAATCACAACGTATGTTGTCAGTGTTGTGGCGTATATTCTTCAAATTTACATTATTGCATTTCTTTAGTAATACAGATTTTTAACAGAAGTATACAAACAAAAAAGAATAAAATAAATCATTTGCTTGTTTATAAAATGTCAGGTTGGATTTGTATGTAGCAATGATGTTTCAGTGGACCAGTATGAGTATGAACTGCCTTAAGTTACAGCGTTTTAATTTTCTGGACACTAGCGGAGATTGTTGGATGATATATCCAGTTAAGTTACTAAGAATACAACGATATTTAAGCTCTCACAGCTACAAACTTTCATCAGACAAATTGCAGCATAGTTTTAACTTGGAAAATCAGAAAAGTCCCCAAAGATGTGTCAAAATTGAGAACAACGCATTTCAAGAATTGGATAATATGTTATCATATTCACAAAAAGAAACATCTTCATGGAATACAAAGAAAGTTACGAGAGACTGTGTTAATAACATGAGTTTATGCTCTGGTGGAGTCTCGCAGTTTCAGGTATAATTTTGATGCTAGAAAAAGTGTACAGCAAACAGGAACACTACTTTTATCTTTATCACGGACACCATCATCTCATTGTTTGCGCAGTTTTTCCATTCTGTGTAGTGACCATTCCCAGAGGATATTCTTCTTGAGAGAAAGCAGTGCTGTGTCGTCTGGCCTCTGCTTTTCTTTTGGCAGCACTCAAGGACTAAAGGAAACAGTTAGGTTTTACAGAGGTCGAGTGAGACCACAAGAAACGGGAAAGGAATCACAAGAATTTGATGATAGTTCAGGTAGTGAAGGTGAGATGTCATACAGGTTACCACCAACCAGGAAGAAAGAAGATCAGTACAAGAGTTGTCATGTTGGGCAAGAATCCACAGATGTCACAGTAAAAGAAGGTAACAATTGTATACTTTTATTTTACTTTATCTTTATGTAGTAGACTAATAAAACTGTGTACCAAAAGTGAACGATTAAAACAAGAAGTTAGGTAGTCTTTTCAAAGTGCAAAAACATACTGCATCAAAGTTAAAGGACTTTTATCAAGCTCTGCGACATGGGTTGCCGGGGCTTGCAAGGGGAGCAAAGAATAGTAACACTGCGACCTACAAGGCATGTCAAGAGACAACTGAGGTAGGGGTCTAGGGAAGCTACCCTAATAAATAAAAAGCATTGTAGAAATCGGATGTGCTGGCCTACTTGTCGGCGCATAACTGGCATAATATACAATCACTCTTAGACTCAGATCACATACAAATCACAAAGAGTGGTTAACAAATGGTCAATATGGAGCGTTCAAAGAACATGAAGACCAAGCTCTGGTCACAGAAAAATAAATTAGGTCTAAGATATCTAGATTTATGAACAATTTTTGTTACTATTCCATCACTGATTCATTTTGATGTGTCCAAATTTATAAATCAATCATGTACTGTCAGCTACAGCTGAATCCAATAAGTTCTGTCCTTTGCCCTGACAGTATGTTCTGCCAGACTTGTTCCTGTCCACCTCCTGATGTTTCTCTCCAAACTGTGAATCTCTGTCTTCCCCTTGCTCTCCTGCCTTCTATCTTCCTTTCCAAGTTGATTTTTAACTTGTAGATGATATTAAAAGTAGAGGTCAAATATGATTCTAAAATATTTAAGTCTGCTGTGTCTCTGTGGTTTTGTCATTCACTGTGGTAGTTCTTCGTTCGCTCTGCATCAACCACTTGTGAAACCACTCTTTGTGGTAGTTGGCCTTAGAGTGTGAGTTCATTGTGCCAGTTAGGCAACTACAGACCTGTATTCCAACACATCTGGTTTCTGCTGGATTTTTATTTGAGTTTGCCTCTCTACGTTGGGCAAAAAAAACTGGACACACGGAGTTCATCCCACTATGCAAGCCAGAGCTTGTTAATCTTGATGTCAAAGTTTTCCAATCTAGACTACTTGAAGTTGGAGTTGACTAGTGTGTTTTACAGGTCATCAATAGTCTACAAACTTCACTCTATACAGAGGCTCTACAACAGAACATCAAGAAAGAAGGTGAGAGGAATACCACACAAAATATGGATAGATGGCATAGCAAAAACCTATTTAAAAAACCAAATGACGAAACACATAACAAAGTACTGTAGTTTTACAAAAACAATGACAATCAAAAACAATGACAATACACAGAAACATTTCAACCAAAAGGCCTTTATCAAGCTAAAGAAACCACCAAAATAACTTTCAACTAAGCCACTAGATCAGCACAAGACAAAAAAAAACCACGACACTGGGCAACAACCCGGTAACAGTGTAGTGACAAAAATAGAAGAATTACGCCACTAATTTTCATTTTTGGCCCTTCCTAAGAAAGACTATCTGACCCCAACTCTGCTGGATGCGAGCCAGATGTAGAACACACCTTGTAGACTAGTTCTAAAGCAGGCACACAAAAACAATTAACAAGAAAACTGTCATATCAACCGATAGTCGTTCACCATGGTACAGCAAAACAAGTAAAATAATTTATAAAACTAACAGTAAAAGTAATAATTAAATGTCTGATTATTTTTACTTCAATAGCAGCCGACAAGGATGTGACAATACAAAGAAAGCCAGTAGATATGATGACATTACCTGAGCTTTCACGAGCATCCTTCAATATTGTACCTTATGTCAAAAGGTCAGTTACTCTACAGAATTTGGTGAGAATTGGGGTCAACCTGGACAAAGTACAGAGGGTAAGTGATCTTCATCGACCTTTTAGTTAAACAATATATGTTGGATAGATAGTAATAGCCAAAAAACTTCTGTAAAAATATGATTTCATAGGAAAAACTTTCTTCCACAAGAAAAGCAACTAAAGAATAGAAAATAAATCTTTTGCAACTCTGATACCAGAAAATTTGATTGGAATATTGGATGTATTTGTTAGCAATACAAGATATTTTTAAGTCATATATATATATATATATATATATATATATATATATATATATATATATATATATATATATATATATATATATATATCAAAGTAAAAAGAGCTTTTCTATGCCACTCATTTCCCCTATATTACTGAAAACTAGAAGTGAAGATTATTTGGGTAGTTACAGCACCAGGAATTGGTTATTGGTTACTGAACAGACGACATTGCACTCTGGGCATACCCTTAGATGTTCAATCTCCCCATACAGATATCGTAGGGTATGCATACTGATGGTTCCTGTGAATCGTTGGTTAAACACACTCCTCACTCTGTATCTCAGGCACCCAGTTCTACTTGTACAATGGATAACTCCAAACTCCTTAAATCACTGCAAAGAAACCCTGGAAATAACTTTGTGTTCATGACTTGATAGCTCTATGCTTTGAAATACAAGAAAATGAAATACGATTTTAATAATGCCTAGAACATTCTTGGAATTGTATGCAAAAGAACCACCAGCTCAGTAGGTGTGCTTCTCATCAACAGCACAGGAGAAAGTCATCCAGAGAAGAAATTACAACATAATCCACTCATCTCATTATTTCCTTGTAGAAGGTATGACAGACCTTGACCAGGAGTGTTCTCTCAGTTATCAGTTATTTGAGAACTATCATCATAGCACTCCGGACAAGTCCATAGGTGCTCCGATCTCCGCCTCAGCAAATCCAGCAGCGTCCAGCGACCCAACACGCCAGTTCGATGTTGATTAATCAATCTCTTTGCATATTTAGTATGTCGTTCTTTTCGGGCTGCACTAATATTGACACCCATCACTTTCAATCTGGTCTGCGAGTGGGATTCACATCCTGAAACTCCTCTGTTCAGAAAGACTCTCTCAATGCGTGAAGAATGTCATTTCGATCCATGGCAGCTCCTCTGATATTGTAACCAAGAGTGTTCTCTAATGATGGATAATAGGATGACCTTCAGATATTGAGTGAGCTATGATCTTCATTATCTTCTTCTGTCATCAGTTTCTCATGCTCAGAAGTCGAACCAGAGAGATGATGAGTTGCCAACCATGACTACAGTGATGATCTACGTTGGTATCATGGTGTTGCTTTACAACATCCAATAACTTGTCCTGAGCAGAACTTTGCCATATTAACAGTTCTCGGAATTTCTCTCTCTCATAGGTCAGATGTCCAGACTCTGCAGCCGTCATAATCAAATCATCAATTGCATCCTGAATTCATCTTCTTTGCAGTCTTCCTCGTCTCTTTTTTCCCGGATACTTCCTTCCATAATGGTCTTCCTCAACCATTCGTATCTTTTTATATGTCCAAAATATCTCAATTTTTCAAATTCTTGTTTGTAGCATCATCAAGTTTTCTTTGATTTTAAGTTCCTTCTGGATAGATCTATTTGTTTCTATTCTTTGCCCGTGGTATACAGAAGACTCTTCTGTAACACAAGCATCTACCAACTAAACATCACACATGGAGCTAAGCGTTTACAAGTCTACATCTTGGATCTGGCTTCTCTTGTGTATAGACTTGATGGTCTAGCATGACCTATGACTTTAGTGCAAAAGGATGAGTACATTAATCCTATTACTATGACATATCATATGTTTAATCCCCAGGTGGCAGGTATGGCTGAACATCTGATTAAGTCTAACTTTGACAAGGACATTGTGCCCTACTTAAAGATACTGATTCGTGTTGGAGTGCGAGCAGACAAGATTGGTTATGTTTTCACAGTCAATCCGCTATTGCTTAAGGAGCCTGTTGAGGATCTGGAACAACGGATAGGGTAAAGAAATAGATTTTTATGTTTTATTGTTGAAAATTTTGACTTTTGTGTGGCTTGACTCGACTTATTCCACTCCGTTCCTCTTGAAGCATAGGGCCTCAATAGTTGTTACCATTTTTTTCCCAATCTCTGGCTGTTTTCTTTATATCCTCCCAGGATAATCCGGCACCCCAGAGTTCCTCAAGTCGACTTCATCTCCAGCGCTGTTTAGGACATCCCCTTTAGCATTTTCCTTGCTCGTTCCACTCAAGTGCTTGTCTAGTGACACTCAACTGTTTCTTTCTTAGGGTATGTCCGACCTACCACCATTTTCTCCTCCTAACCTGGGTCATCATGGGTTCCTGTCCTCTTCTTATCCATAAGTCTGTGTTTGCAACTCTGTCATACTATCTCAGTCTGAGAATACGCCGAAGACTTGGTTTCACTGAAGAATTAATACATCTGATAAATAAAAACCTCAATTGGTGTACATTTTTGGGCAGGTTGTGATCATTGTGATAATATTGCATTTATTAAAATGTTTGACTGTTGCATGTAGTAAAATGTTTGATTGTTGCATGTAGTAAAATGTTTGACTGTTGCATTTATTAAGATGTTCCAACTGTTGAATTTATTAAAATGTTCCACTGTTGCATTTATTAAAATGTTCCACTGTTGCATTTAGTAAAATGTTTAAACTGTTGCATTTAGTAAAATGTTTAAACTGTTGCATTTATTAAGATGTTCCAACTGTTGCATTTAGTAAAATGTTTTAATCTGTTGCATTTAGTAAAATGTTCCACTGTTGCATTTATTAAAATGTTTCAACTGTTGCATTTAGTAAAATGTTTCAACTGTTGCATTTAGTAAAATGTTTCAACTGTTGCATTTAGTAAAATGTTTCAACTGTTGCATTTAGTAAAATGTTTATTTAAATTTCTTTTTTATCAATATTAATCAGATACCTTCTTCACAAGAAGTTCACCTTAGCTGAAATTGCTGACATCATTATGGCTGCCCCAGTTACTTTGTTGATGAATCCAGTTATGTTGGACGACAAACTTGGATATTTACAAACTGTTTTTAACTTAACAGGTAAAAAACAATTCACTAGCCAATGTGTTGCTGGGGCTTGCAATGGAAGCAAAGAATATTAACACGGTAACATACAAGGCTACACTGTAAGAGGCAAAAGAGGTAGGGAAGCTACCCTAGTAAAGAAAAAGCGTTGCAGAAATCGGATGTGCTTTAGCCTACTGTAGGTACATAACTGGCACAGCGTACAACTGCTCTTAGGCTCAGATCACATACAAATCACAGAGAGTGGTTAACAAGGTGTCGATATGGAGCGTTCAAAGAAGAAGAAGAACTAGTGTCTTATCCGCTCCAATCTACCAAGTGGTACTGAGACATTCTTATAAACAGATGTTTACGGCATACATGTTGTTTGGGGTTTCCCAAACAAAATGTTTGACTAATTCATATATTCTAAGTGTTGTCATATATCATTGGCTTCTGGGGCTATTGTTGTTTCTGACGGAGTTGATGCTTTGGAAGATCCAGAATTGATAGGTTGTGATAGGAGCAAATGTCATCTATAGAGGTTACCAACCTCCAGAGATTCACTTGGATCTCCTGTCCTGGGTGTTTATGGCAACAAGAGAGTGGACAGGCTTGTGTCAATTGTTAGGGGGTTTAGGATGGATAAGTGGGATGTTCTTCGGTCTCTTGGTGGCCTACTGTTGGATTCTTCTTCTTCTTTTGTCGTCACACTGCTACCGGGTTGTTGCCCAGTGTCGTGGTTTTCTGTTTTTGTCTTGCGCTGTTCTGGTGGCTTGTGTGATTGTTATCTTTGCTCTTTCACAGGATGCTGCCACGCCATCTAACCATCTTTCCGTGGTCTTCCTCTTGCCTTCTTTCCCGATGTTCTGTTGTAGAAGACTCTGTATACTGTGGAGTTTGGATGCATTCTTATTAAGTGGCCAAACCACTTCATTCTTTGTTTATCTATATAATTCAAGCACGGTTTTGTGCCAACTTTCTTTCTTATGCTGATGTTGGTGATTCTGTCTTTTCTTGCGTTGTTGGTAACTTTTCTCAGGCAACGCATTTCACATGTAGTTATTTTTGTGACTGCGCTTTGCTCAATGTCCATGTTTGGCTCTGGTAACACAAAGTAGGTATAAAAATGCTGTTGATCATTTGTTTCTTAGCTGCCTGTGAAATTTTGGGTGCCTTAACAATGGGGCTAGCTGGTAGGTTACAGCATTTGCTTTTGTACTCTAGCCTCTATCTCTCTATCTAGTTTTCCGTCTTCTGTGAATATGCTTCCTAAGTATTTGAATTCTTTCACTTGGTTTATTTTAGTGCCATGACATGGATGTCTAGATTATTATGTTTTCTTCCCATATTCATTATTTCTGTTTTAGTGTTGTTGATTTTCATGTCATGTTTCACACAATTATTGTTCAAAGTGTCAATATGATGTTGTAGATCTTGTTCATTTTGATGTATCAGGCACTGATCATCTGCAAAAAGCAGTTCATTTATTTCATCATTATCTGAATTTGACTCTTGAGTTATTTTATCCATATATGCGATAAAGAGTAGTGGTGAAAGGACACAACCTTGTCTAACACCTGATGTAATGGAGAACCAGTCGGTCATTCCTTCTGTAGTTCTTACTGTACTATGGCTATCTTGATATAAGGCCATGATGTTACCTAATAGTTGTCCTTGGACGCCATATTCTTCAAGGATCTTCCATAGTTTGCACCTGTTTACTCTATCAAATGCCTTTTCTTGGTCTATAAATATAAGCTGTTTACTTTGATTGTATTCAATTGTTTGTTCGCAGATCTGTCTTAGTGTAAATATTGCGTCTGTTCAGCTCTTACCCCTCCTAAACCCAAACTGGCTATTGCTTAACTGGGGCTCTAATATATGTCTTGCTCTTCGCTCCAATATTTTTGCAAACATTTTTCCTATTTGGCTCAAAAGAGAGATACCCTTGTATGTTTCACATTCTCTTTTGTCTCCTTTGTTCTTCCATATTGGGACTATAATAGCTCTCTGCCAGTCATCTGGAACCTCTTGTGCCTCCCAGGCTATGTTAAAATTCTGGTCAGCCATGTTATTGCTGTTGTCTTACACGCAAGTAACATTTCTGTTGTTATACCATCTATCCCTGCTGCCTTCCTTCTTTTGATTTAGTGCCATTTCAACTTCGGATTCTAAGATATTCAATTGTTGGTATTTTCCATGTTTCAATTGAAATGTTTCTGTACCTTGTGTTTCGCAGTTTAACAGTTCCGTAAAATATTCTTTCCATCTGTCTTTAATATCTTTGCTGTTGGTAAGAGGTTTCCTAGACTTGTTATTTATAATGGTGACTGGATTGAATTGTTCTTCTCTTAGCCTCATTGCCTTAATGCTTCTGTAAAATTTTCTTGGTGCCTTAGTGCATAGTTCAGCTAAATGTTCTCCATATTTTGCCCAAGATTCTGATTTTGATGACTTTACTTTATTTTTACTATACATTCTTGCTGTTCTGTATTTGGTGTAGTCTTCATCTAATTTTGACTTTTGCCACCTGTGAAAACACTTTTCTTTTCTTGTATAGACCTTTTAACTGCTGCATTCCACCATGCTGTGTGTTTTCTGTGCTTATTTAACTTTTTAAGTCCACAATTTTCTTTCACTATTTCCATGATATTTGTTTTGAAGGTTTGCCATTCTTTAGTTATGTTGCTTACTCCTTCTAGGGTGTTAAAGGCTGATGTAACTGCTCCTTCAATTTGATTCCTAATTTCATTATTATTTAACTTTTCAATATCTATTATTTCAATTTGTTGAGTTGTACTCCTGTCTTGTTTTCTAATTGGTTTTTGTAGAAATAGTACCACTGGTCTATGATCAGAGTCTAATATTGCATTTGGGATGGCTCTAGCGTTTTGTATTCTCCATCTTTCATTCTTTTTTTGCTAGTATAAAGTCGATCTGTGATGCTTGATTAATATTATTCCATTTATACCAGGTTAATATCTGGCTTCTCCTATGTTGGTAAAATGTATTGGTGATAAATAGATCATGTTCTGCACATATATTAAGAAGGTGTTCCCCGTTGCTGTTGCATTTCGTTGTTGTGTCGCTGAATGGTCCTAGATGTGTCTCCCATGGTGTTCTTCGCTCGCCGACTCTTCCGTTAAAATCGCCCATAATATATAAGCTGTCAGTGCTGTTGACTTCACTAATGTTTTCACTTAATTCGTCAAAAATGTGGGTAGACTGAGCACTGATGTGTCTGTCCGGAGTGCTGGGACATCAGTTTAGTAACCAACAACCATGTACCATAAGTAGAATTTCTGCATTTCTCAGTGTACAGCACTTTACAATGGGCAATGTTAGTCAGATACAGCACTTTGCAATGGGCAATGTTAGTCAGATACAGCACTTTGCAATGGGCAATGTTAGTCAGATACAGCACTTTGCAATGGGCAATGTTAGTCAGTAAATGCAAGGCAAAAGGTTTCCCACACAAAAGGTAAAAAAAAATAGAAATAACTGAGGCACTGAAAGACATAATGTACAAAGTGCACACTAGAGCCTGTTCTGGAAATCTCTTCTTATGATGACGCTGTACAGCAAAACAGGATTAGAGAAAGAGGAAAACAGTGCAATATGAGAATATGCGATGTTACATTTTTGTCAGAATATATGATATGTTTTCTATGTGACATATTATATATATCAATCAATCATCAATGAAATGCCATGCCTGCCAGTGTATGTGATTATATCTCTTCTTTATGGACATGTCCGGAGTGCTATGATGATAGTCCTCATATAACTAATAACTGATCTCTCCTTGGTGGAGCTAATAAGTATGACGTTGATCTTTTGTCGAACATTGATATCAGACCATCCATCTTCTCCCTATGCATTCCATGATCTCTTCTTCCCTGAATTTTACCCATTGTCACCAAATGTTCTAATCCTCCTCTTTGCATTACATGCCTGAAGAATCTTGTCTGATTCTTATTCTTTTGATAAGATTTCCTTGTGCGCAGTCCTGATTTAAAACTTCATCATTTGTGTGTGTATGTATAGAAGTTTTGATGAATAAGTTTGTGTTTATTTGCGTTGTTTTTCTTCTTCAGATCATGAAGTACGAAATGTTGTAAAGTTATTCCCGAAGATTTTACCGTACAAGAAACAGCTATTGATGGTAAGAACGTATTTATGTACATATGTAGTTTTCTTGTCAAGCTCGCTGTACAACAGCTATTGATGGTAAGAACGTATTTATGTACATATGTAGTTTCCTTGCCAAGCTCGCTGTACAACAGCTATTGATGGTAAGAACGTATTTATATTCATATGTAGTTTCCTTGCCAAGCTCGCTGTACAACAGCTATTGATGGTAAGAACGTATATATGTACATATGTAGTTTCCTTGCCAAGCTCGCTGTAGAACAGCTATTTTAGGATGCATTTATAAGACATGAGTTTGCCCATCACAGTTGGACTTTCTTCAGCTGTGGATGGATGCCCTAATTTTTGGCCATCATGAGAACTTTGATTTCTGGTATTTTGTCATACCACTTGATTCTGACCCGACCTACAAACACAGCTTTTGGGGAAGTAGCTGTTTTCTAACTTGTCTGTTATAATCTACCAAAGTCCCTATGTTTCTGTAAGAATGAATTCATTACATTTCCATTTAGTCCATTGGGTTCCCATTTAGTCCACATGTCGCCGAGTGGTTACGGGCCCAAATTTGGGATGTAAAGAATAGAACCACTGTTACCTGCCAAGCATGTCGTAAGAGGCGACTGAGGAGGTTTGGCTGAAATCGGATGCATGTGTCCTAAACGTGTAGAAGTCTATGCGTTTGGGGCCTACCAAACCAATGTGCAACATATACACGTTCTTGGCAAATATCAAACATATCACAAGGAATGATTAAAATTGGTCGTAAAGAACGAACACAAAGAAGAAGTCCACTATGTTCCCACTTAGTCTACTATGTTCCCACTTAGTCTACTATGTTCCCATTTAGTCTACTATGTTCCCATTTAGTCTACTATGTTCCCACTTAGTCTACTATGTTCCCACTTAGTCTACTATGTTCCCATTTAGTCTACTATGTTCCCACTTAGTCTACTATGTTCCCATTTAGTCTACTATGTTCCCACTTAGTCTACTATGTTCCCATTTAGTCTACTATGTTCCCACTTAGTCTACTATGTTCCCATTTAGTCTACTATGTTCCCACTTAGTCTACTATGTTCCCATTTAGTCTACTATGTTCCCACTTAGTCTACTATGTTCCCACTTAGTCCACTATGTTCCCATTTAGTCTACTATGTTCCAACTTAGTCCACTATGTTCCCATTTAGTCTACTATGTTCCCACTTAGTCTACTATGTTCCCACTTAGTCTACTATGTTCCCATTTAGTCTACTATGTTCCCACTTAGTCCACTATGTTCCCACTTAGTCTACTATGTTCCCACTTAATCTATTATGTTCCCATTTAGTCTACTATGTTCCCACTTAGTCCACTATGTTCCCATTTAGTCTACTATGTTCCCACTTAGTCCACTATGTTCCCATTTAGTATACTATGTTCCCACTTAGTCTACTATGTTCCCACTTAGTCCACTATGTTCCCATTTAGTCCACTATGTTCCCATTTAGTCTACTATGTTCCCATTTAGTCTACTATGTTCCCATTTAGTCCACTGTGTTCCCACTTAGTCCATTATGTTCCCATCAACAAGAAAATGTTATGTTGCAGCAATCAGCTGTGATCTCTCATGTTCTCATCAACTGGGACCCATTATTTTCCCATCAGTCAGGTTGCTTTTCTTCCACTCTAGTAGGGTCGTTATTGCTGTATCTTCACGTTTCGTCATTTATCTTTCCACAGGACGTCAGATTTCACATCCTAGAGTTTATTGGATTCGACAAGGTCGAGCTGAAACAGCTCATCCTAAAAGATCCCAAAATATTTGCATCAGGTTAGTCTATTGTTCAACCCAATTGTTATAATAATTTGTAGAACTGTGTGAGGTGTCAGTTTTTGCAGCAGAGTAGAGCGTCATGCAAAAATTAATGTACATGTGGCACTGGAATCTAGACCACTGAACACATATTTCAGGACTGTCCAGACGCCCGAGTGGTTACCGGGCCCAAATTTGGGGTGTAAAGAATAGAATCACTGTTACCTGCCACGCATGTCGTAAGAGGCGACTAAGGAGGTCTAGCTGAAATCGGATGCACATGTCCTAAACGTGAGAAGTCTATGCGTTTAGGGGCCTACTAAACCAATGTGCAACGTATACACGTTCTTGGCAAAGATCAAACATATCACAAAGAGTGATTAAAATTGGTCGAAGAACGAAGAAGAAGAAGGACTGTCCAGCTTACAGTGATACATGGTACCAGATCTGGTAGAGCATGTAGGCCAACGAACATAAAAAATAAGAATCAACTTCTTGTGGAGAATCCACTTAAATGAAACTCTAGGACTTCTACTTTTGTATTGAACCCTTTAAGGAAGATGTTTAAGTTAAAATCTCTTGGTTAATGGTCTACAGTTTGGATGTAATATTCTTAGTTACAGAACTGGTAAGGCCAAGGAGTTTTTTCTGTCGGGGCATAAAGAAAACATCCTAGCTGAACAGTTTTGCGGTGTTTGCACTAGCCATGCGACCATTAAATTCCTCAGGTTTATGTCTCCCTCCCTACACTGTCCCACCCTACACTGTCCCACCCTACACTGTCCCACCCTATACTGTCCCGCTTTTTAGGGTGGTGTAGAACGGGGGAACGTGTGCCTGTGGAATTTAATGTCTGCATGACTAGTGCAGTCACTGTGAAACTGTTCAAGTTAGGATTCTTCTTTATTCCTGACAAAAAAACTCCTGGCCTTACCGGAATGAAACCCGAGTCTCCTGCACGGGAGCCCAAGCTCTAATCCATTCAGCCAGACACTCCACCAGTCTTCTTAATTACTAACTAATAAAGTTGAAGATGTAGTGACAACTGACAGTCTTGATGGAAAAAGAACAGGGGGAAGACAAAGAGATGCAGCATACCTGGATGACTACATGGCTTGGTTGAGACAAGAGCACAGACCCGAACAAAGACTGGCGATCGCTTAAGATGGCAAACCATGTCTGTCTATGCTTATTGACATGATAGTTGATGATTTACCAGTCTTATCTTTTTTTTTTTCTAAGGGGAGATCTGTTGGAGAAAGTCTTGATGTGATATTCTTGGTCGCATGCCATGTCTGGTGGAACGGATTAGCATAATGTCTAAGTGTTCGCCATGCGTCTTGGAGACGAGGGTTGTGGCTTCATCCATAGACTCTATGTTTCACACTTGAGGAAAGGAAGTGGCTCTTTTTTTGTTTTTTCTTTCTTTCATCCGCTTTCAACTCAGACGAAGTTTCATCTCTGAAACTGATTTTTGCGTGAAAATCCGTTTTTCCAATTTCTTACAATGGCAGCAGTGTGCACATTGTAAATTACTTTACACTGGCAGCCGTGTGCTCAATGTACTCGTAATTAGTATTCCTCGCCATACAGGCAGATTTTCTCCGACTTCAGAGGTACTCACGTTATCGTCCTGAGTAAGACCAGGGGACTCGAACAAATGCTGGACAGTAGGTTCGAACCCGAGCTATGAAGCGTCTCACAGCTAGCAGGCCGAGCTACTATCAACTACTCTAGGCAGTCCCCGAAGTGGCTCTACTACTCCTATACACCACTAGGACCTAGAAATGTGTAGTGAAGTGACTCCATACCCTAAGGTCTGAAAAGACTACGGGAAATTTTATATTATGCCATGCTTGAAATCTTTAGAGCAGAACATATTTTTACATTTGTGGGATCTCTGTGGCGTAGAGGCTAGGCGCTCACCTCTCGTTCCAAAGGTACTCAGTTTGCTTCCTCATGGCGACATCAGGATATTTTCCAGAGACCCTGATCTCAGTGTCAGTGAGATCATTCCTAGTCTTATCGGAGACAGACAATAAAAGGTAGGTCTCGTGTTCAAGTTGAGCATGTAAAAAAATCCTTGGCAGTTCAAAATTGTAACGCCCAGGCAAAATTCATTGGAAAGATTTAAAAAATTTAATTCCCACAAAATATTTTCACCATTTTATAAATGACATCGAGGACCCTCGCCGGTGCTATGGAGTTCATGCACTACCGCTGAGATCTTCCTGTGCAAGAAAGAGATCGGGGCACACATGGTTACTCACCGAAGTACAATTATGATGGTCCTATCGCACTTCACTTATTCCCCTCCGCTCCTTGTGGAGCATAGGCCTCAACAGTTTTTCACCACTTTTCCCGGCCTCTGGCTATTTTCTTAATGGTCTACCAGGACAATCGAGTATCTTTTAGTTCCTCAATAAGACTTTGTCTCCAGGTCTGTTTAGGTGCCCTCTTTCCGTTTTCCCTGCGTGTTCCACTCAAGTGCTTGTCTAGTAACACTCAACTGTTTTCCGTAGGGTATGCGATGGTCCTATCAATCAATCAATATTTTTTACATTTGTATTGTACATTCTAATTTTATTTTCTCCAGAAAAGGAAGATCTACAACAACTTTGACTATCTACATAACTACATGCAGCTGTCGCATCAACAGATTCTTGTCTGTCCAAAGATTATGCGAACGAGACTCCATGTCTTTAAAAATCGACACCTGTTCCTGATGTCCTTGGATCGGGCACAGTACGACCCGTGCAAGGAGAACTTTGTCTCCCTGCAGGCCTTAGCATATTGCATGGACGATGAATTTTGTCAGAATGTGGCCAAGTGTAATGTAAATGATTTCTATGACTTTTGTAAAACTTTGTGAACTTTCACCTTCTGGATGAAGAGGTCATAACCTGTTAGTAGACTAGGATGTATGAATTTTGTGACTTCTGGCTAAGCTGGTCGTGAGCTATTTACAGCTAGACCATGTGAACTTTCACCTTCTGGGTGAAGAGATTATGACCTGTTAGTAGTGCTATTAATAACTAGATCATGTAAACTTTCACCTTCTATGTGAAGAGGTTATGACCTGTTAGCAGACTAGGACGTATGAACGTTGTGACTTCTGTATTAATAGCCAGGCCATGTGAACTATTAATAGCCAGGCCATGTGAACTATTAATAGCCAGGCCATGTGAGCTTTCACCTCTTAGGAGAATTATAGATTATTAGAAATGTAAACTTTGACCTTTTAGAAGGTATGTAAGCTATTAATGGAATAAAAGTTGGAACTTTAACCTCCTGTTTAAATAAATTTGCTCCAAAATAAAATAATCTTTGACCTTTTAGAGGGTTTATGGGCCATAAATAGAATTAAAAAGTATGAACTTAACCTCTCATAGTTAGTGGTGTTATTTTTGTGGTCAGACATTCATTATTAAACAGCTAATGGTTTATTTGGTTTTTGAAGCAATTTATTTAAACAGGAGGTTCTTCTTGTGTTCGTCCACTATGAATCCAGACGTAGTCGCAACCGACAGATTTTTACGTGACGGCATGTTTTCCTTATTATCCGTGTCACCTGCAATACAGGCGGTCTTCTCAGACTTGAGAGGTATCTAATAGCCTCATTTTTAATCTCATCTCTTCTCATTACATTTCTGTAAGGAATGACCAAGCCAAATTGGAAAACCCAACTCATTGAAGTCAGCCCTTTAGACTGATATTTGAGCTGAAAATAGTTTCTCCGCATGTTTCCTTGAAAAGATTAAGAATGTAAGCTAAATTTCACTCATTTGTTATTTTGCCATCACATTTACACTTGATAATTGTCTAATAAAAAGAATATAATTCATATATTTTTAGCCTTTCATGTATATTTTGTCAGAATTATTATGTGGTACTTTACATGTGGTATTTATAAAGAGACATAAAGGGCTGGAGAAGACCATCATGGAAGGAGGCATACCGGCAAAGAGAAGAAGAGTTAGACCACGGAGAAGATGAATTCAGGATGTAACTGATGGTTTGAACATGGCGGCTGCAGAGGAGAGACATCTGGCTTATGAGAGAGAAAAATTCGAAGTGCTGTTGAAGTGTCAAAGTTCTGCTCAGGACCAGCTATTTGATGATGAGTTTACATGATGTGTCTAGAATGCTTGGATGTGTTACATGATATGAGAGACTGTTGAGGGTGTCTGTGGTTACATGATGTGTCTAGAATGCTTGGATGTGTTACATGATGTGAGAGACTAGAATGCTTGGATGTGTTACATGATATGAGAGACTGTTGAGGGTGTCTGTGGTTACATGATGTGTCTAGAATGCTTGGATGTGTTACATGATATGAGAGACTGTTGAGGGTGTATGTGGTTACATGATGTGTCTAGAATGCTTGGATGTGTTACATGATATGAGAGACTGTTGAGGGTGTCTGTGGTTACATGATGTGTCTAGAATGCTTGGATGTGTTACATATGAGAAACTGTTGAGGGTGTCTGTGGTTACATGATGTGTCTAGAATGCTTGGATGTGTTACATATGAGAAACTGTTGAGGGTGTCTGTGGTTACATGATGTGTCTAGAATGCTTGGATGTGTTACATGATATGAGAGACTGTTGAGGGTGTCTGTGGTTACATAATGTGTGTGTGAGAGACTGTTGAGGGTGTCTGTGGTAAAAGCATTTCTGAAGGTTGTGGGTTCGAACCTAGACCATGCCATTCAGTTCACAAGTGCATTCAGTTCACAAGTGCATTCAGTTCACAAGTGCATTTTTTCCAATGCTTCCCTAGGATTTTAGTAGGAGCTACGGAGTTCATACTTTGTGTAATATGCTCGGCATATGGCATGCCATCAGAGAAAGTGAGCTGCGCGAAAAGACAGAACACCCATATCTCTAACCTTGATCATGTATGCCCTACCTGTGGTAGGTAGGGCATTGTGTTCGAGGATTGGACTCTACAATCACCTGCACACACCAGAGAGGTGCAGCAGCACATTTCTGAGGCTGTTGTCATAATCGCTTGCGATGGACGGCTATTATTACTATGCAGCACATGCGTTGATAACCTGCACAGTCCGCAAACGTTATGGTCACGGATGACTTAATATTTATCTGAGCATAAAGATAGACTAACCAGAGTCTGAAGGCATTGTAGTGAACACATTAGTGGTAGTACCAACTATGGTTGATGGTAATAATGGTATGAAGAAGCATTATCATACACACCAGATATCTCTATCATGTGATTGGAAACCTGAATGGCTCTCTCTACAGATGGTTAAACGACATTACAGAAACCCTACAATATATTGCCATTTTCTTCTTTACAGACAGTCAATTAGCAAGTGTTGTACTGTGACAACTTCTGAGTTTGCGCTAGTCTCTCATGCCTAGCCTGTGCAGCTGATATATTAAATGTGCATTGTCCATTTCGCACAAACCCACTGTTTATCCTACTGTTTCATCCAAAGGATAAAGTCCATACATTCGGAATTAAGCAGGAGATACCAGAAGATAGAATGGAATACACACATAACCACCAACAGCCTTAGGATCCTTCCCTCCGGATGTGTGATTAAGGTTTACTCCTTTAACCTTCTGCATAACCGTGCCGACCCACAAAGCTGTGGGAATTTTCTATCAGAGTTTACTCCCATAGCCTTTAACTCTCTCGAGCCTCCCTCCACAAGTCAGTGGGTTCGACAGTTGCAGATGGTACAATCTACTGTCATATGGTAGCAGATGAAACATCTTATCTGACAGTGTCGCCAGAGTGGTTACCGGGCCCAAATTTGGGGTGTAAAGAATAGAACCACTGTTACCTGCCACGCATGTAAGAGGAGACTAAGGAGGTTTGGCTGAAATCGGATGCATGTGTCCTAAATGTGTAGAAGTATATGCATTTAGGGGCCTACCAAACCAATGTGCAACGTATACACGTTCTTGGCAAAGATCAAACATATCACAAAGAATGATTAAAATTGGTCGTAAAGAACGAACGCAAAGAAGAAAGAAAGACCTGACAGTGTGTTTAACAGTTGCAAATTGTACCCTCTACTGTCATATGGTAGCAGATAAAACATCTTATCTGACTATAAAATAGTAGATCTTGATATAGCTAAGATGGGAATAGATAATATTACTTAAATCCTATAAAAGTAGATTTTGTTTTAGATCGACATAAAGATCAAGGGATTGATGGAAAGACAATATTGTAGAAATTCAATAGCACGGGACCCCAACAGCCAGTTTAACACATCAGTCTTAAAGCGGAAAACTGCATCTGCTAAAGAATTTGTTCAGTAGACGGCAACAGAAAAATAAAAAAATAGATAAATTGCTGATGACAACAATTGCTTTCCATAATTCACAATTTTTATCGAATATCATTCTACTGGATTCCTTACTTCGAACCAAACTACTATAAAAAAATAGAAGTTATCGACGTTGGTAGTCTTGGCAACTAAACTGTATTGATCATGTGACACTTCATTAAACTTAGATCTGACTCCGGAGATGCAAACTTCGACTTCATTCCTATATCTATCTTTGACTTTCAGACAAATGTGAAATCGTGCAAACTTGGCCTGGAAGTCGTTATCGAGATTTACATTTGTTTAGAAATGTGAAGAGCTTTTAAAGCCATTACGTGGGCAGAAACACGCGACATTGTTTGAGCAGAAGCTAATGCTGTGTGAGTCGGCTTTATTGTATACATTCTCCGGATTAATATCTGATAATGTGTGATTAAGCACGTGGTATACGGGCTACTACTTCTTTGCTTTAGTCATCTTTTGTCTTACAGCGTCAGGATAAGAATGGATTTATAAAACGGTCTTAAAAGTGCAAAAGTTAAAACTTATGTTTGGTCTACCTGCCATCCATCACCAATCTTTCCCTTTCAACCACATTCGCGACCGTACCAAAAGGGGACGAAAGACAGAACACACAACACCTAAATGTCCAACCGTGATCATGTATGCCCCACCTGTGGTAGGGGATTGCGTTCCAGGATTGTACTCTACATTCACTTCCGCACATACCAGAGAGGTGCAACAACTTACATCTGAGGCTGCTGTCATCGCTTGCGATGGACAACTATTATTATTACCAAAAGGGGGAAATATATTTTTATAGATAGGAGGATTACTTCTTCCTCTTTTGTCGTCACACTGCTACCGGGTTGTTGCCCAGTGTCGTGGTTTTTGTTTTGTGCTGTTCTGGTGGCTTGGGTGATTGTTATTGTTGCTCTTTGACAGGATTCTGCTATGCTATCTAACCCTCTTTTTCGTGGTCTTCCTCTCGCCTTCTTTCCTGATGTTAGGGGAATTACAAACTATCAAGATGTCATCATTACTCTTGGAGGATAATGTTTGGGATTGGGGCAATATGAGATCAGGTCACTAAATTATGAATCTGATACCAGATAAAGCAAAGCATGTAATAGCTCTGCAAATCGTGAGGGAGAAATCAAGCTGATGCACCAGAGATGAGCTCCAGACAACAGTCGACTTCATTATAAGAATGCGTCTAACGGTTTAATCATCAAAATAGCGATCACAAAGAAAAAGAAGAAGAAGGTCGTAATCGAACGGAATGTAGCATGCAGAACAATTACTTCCGTTATAAAGATGAAGGCTGATGTGTTACTTCTGCTCTAAAAAGGTTATCGCTCTCTCTCTCTCTCTCGATCACCGTCCAGACCGATGTACCAGACCTCCCCATAAAATCTATTGATGGGGAAATCTGATTCATGCAGCATTAGCATTGGTGTGTTTTACGTCACACATTCAGCACCATGTGGAGCTCTGGTGCTTATCCTTTGGCGATGTGTCGGTTTCAGCCAGCGTTTACTCGGTTAGCTCTCCGTTCTGTAGAGCCATCTGGTGTTTTTTACGGTGTGGGGTAGCTAGCCCCATGACCAACCTCCTTAGTCGCCTCTTACGACATGCGTTGCAGGTAACAGTAGTTCTATTCTTTACACCCCAATTTGGCCCCCGGTAACCACTCGGACGCAACGGTTATCTGAGATTGTTTACTGCGGACAATTTTGTGTTCGTCGTTATGTACTCTCAGTCAATACTTCAGAAGTTTCAGAACGGCAGTTGATAGAAAGGTCTTTTGTCGGGGCTTCCAGTTTTCTGGGGACTTATGTAGCTATATATACTCTACTGTACATGCGACTGTCCGCGGCAATGAGAGAGTGAACAGACTTGCATCAACATCACCGATTCTCGTAGTGTTAAGATCTTAGAAGGAGTGTCCTTTCGTTTCTCGGTGACCTCCTGTTGGATGAAGACACGATCATTGTTATTGAATCTCTCCAGCGATTTAAGGGGATTGAAATTACACAATGTATAAGAAAAGCTGGGTTCATGAAGGACAGATTGAGGAGTTGTTTAACAATCTTGCCATGGAATCGAGTGGTTACCGGGGCCCAAATTTGGGGTGTAAAGAATAGAGCCACTGTTACATGCCACGCATGTCGTAAGAGGCGACTAAGGAGATTTGGATGAAATCGGATGCACGTGTCCGCTAGGAATGCTAACCCGAAACAAATGCTTGCAGAAAATGGATGCATCAGGCCGTAAGGCGCATATGGTGCAACGACCTCTCACAATGAGGAATGGTATGACGGATTCTACGATTGCCAGTCTACCTCGAAGATTTAGCCGCGCAGTGGGAATGTCAGACCTGCCATCACGGGGGTGGCCAAGGCTTGCTGCGGGAAGAGGTCGGCACAGGCGGGGAGGCGGAGATCATGGGAATTATATCCTGCGGGCTACCCGGTGTGCAGACTTGGGGAGGGGGTGGTCCGCTTGCACTAGCGTCCAGGACAAACTGTATGGCGATGCTGATAATCTGAGACAAACGGCTGCCTTTATTAGAGAGTCCGAAATCCCAGTCTAGTGAGAACGCATAAGAAGAAGAAGAATTACACACTGTATAAGTAAAGCTGAGTTAATGAAGGACAGATTGAGGAGTTGTTTAACAAATGTGTCATAGGATCCATCAGTATGCACACATTTCGACATTTGTTGCTAGAGACTGAGCACCTATATGTCTATCCGGAATGATATGACATCAGTTCAATAACCCATGAGCATGCACCTTGAAGAGATTCTGTATGGGTTCCTTATTCCTTCTGGTGCTCTTTAAATCAGCAAGTTGCCCGAGTCTGGAGTTATTAGCTCTCAGTGTAGTGCTCATATCCTCTGCTAGCGTATTATATCAGCAATGTGCCAGAATTTGACTTCACTAGTTCTCATACATTTTGAACACAAAAAAAGTCATGAGTGGCTGGAGAAGGCACTTTTTTTTAGGAAAGCATCCCAGCAAAGACGAAAAGAAAAGAACAACGGAGAAGATGGATTCAAGATGGGATAAATGACTACATCATGGAGGCAGCGGAGGCGGGACATATAGCATGGGAGAGAGGGGCATTCTGTAGAACTGTTGGAGTGGCAAAGTTCTGCTCAGGAGAATATGCTAAATGATGACGAGTTTTCATACCAATGCGTAGAGTCTGATTTCTTTTGACATACCCCTGACTTTCAGTTCTTAGACCAATGGAACTTCCTTTCGTTCACCTGAGGCATTGTCTATATATTCAGTGTTATTTCTTGTATAAACTTCACTATCTTTTGTAGTTCACACAGAGGCCCGTGTAGTTTTCTTTTCAGTGTTGTTTCACGAGGCCAGTGCACTTGTCTCAGTATATCATATTCGAGGCAGTCTTGAAGTATGTGCTCTGCAGTCTTGGGTGCCTGTCCACATGTACTATGTACACAGTGCTGAATTGTCAATCTTGATTTTCTTGTATACATGTCGTTGTGGAGTCGATTGTGTCCTGTTCAGAAAAGCAGAAAAACAGATTGTTTTAATCTGCTCTCATTTTGGTAGTCGTCTTGTGTTAGTTTTGGTGGCTTTATGATTAATTTAATTATTCATTTCTTTTAGTAAACGTAACTGGTACATCAGGTTGCTCTTCTGCAGAACCTGCCTTGACTAGTCAGCATGCTGTTTTATTTCCTGACATTTCACAGTGAGGCGGTATCCACTTCAAGACGGACTTGCGCTGGTTGCACAGTTCAAACAGTAGGGTCTATAGACCTGGCAATTTTCCTGACAGGAGTGCTTAGAGTGCTGTTTTTACATCTGTAAAAAATACAACAGGTTGTGAATGAAGTATGGTGTTCAATAGTTTCTCAGTTGCAGCCTTGACCATGTTTCAGAGCTTACTTCCAATTGGACCTGTCACTCTCAAGCTCGTCCTAGTTAAATTTCTTAATATTAAATACATTATACATACATTTTAGTTTCTATATATATAATAAAATCATTTCGCTGTATTCTGTGTAGGTGCTTTCAATCAAGTAGTAGCATATCTCTTGTTGAACGTCGCTCTCATCCCATCCCGTCTGAACGTCGCTCTCATCACATCCCGTCTGAACGTCGCTCTCATCACATCCCGTCTGAACGTCGCTCTCATCACATCCCGTCTGAAAGTCGCTCTCATCCCATCCCGTCTGAACGTTGCTCTCATCCCTCCCGTCTGAACGTTGCTCTCATCCCATCCCGTCTGAACATCGCTCTCATCACATCCCGTCTGAACGTCGCTCTCATCACATCCCGTCTGAACGTCGCTCTCATCACATCCCGTCTGAACGTTGCTCTCATCCCATCCCGTCTGAACGTCGCTCTCATCACATCCCGTCTGAACGTCGCTCTCATCACATCCCGTCTGAACCTCGCTCTCATCCCATCCCGTCTGAACGTTGCTCTCATCACATCCCGTCTGAACGTTGCTCTCATCCCATCCCGTCTGAACGTCGCTTCCATCACATCCCGTCTGAACGTCGCTCTCATCACATCCCGTCTGAACGTCGCTCTCATCACATCCCGTCTGAACGTCGCTCTCATCACATCCCGTCTGAACGTTGCTCTCATCACATCCCGTCTGAACGTTGCTCTCATCACATCCCGTCTGAACGTTGCTCTCATCACATCCCGTCTGAACGTTGCTCTCATCACATCCCGTCTGAACGTCGCTCTCATCACATCCCGTCTGAACGTCGCTCTCATCACATCCCGTCTGAACGTCGCTCTCATCACATCCCGTCTGAACGTCGCTCTCATCACATCCCGTCTGAACGTCGCTCTCATCACATCCCGTCTGAACGTTGCTCTCATCACATCCCGTCTGAACGTCGCTCTCATCACATCCCTTCTGAACGTCGCTCTCATCACATCCCGTCTGAACGTCGCTCTCATCACATCCCGTCTGAACGTCGCTCTCATCACATCCCTCCTGAACGTCGCTCTCATCACATCCCGTCTGAACGTCGCTCTCATCACATCCCGTCTGAACGTCGCTCTCATCACATCCCGCCTGAACGTCGCTCTCATCACATCCCGTCTGAACGTCGCTCTCATCACATCCCGTCTGAACGTCGCTCTCATCACATCCCGCCTGAATGTCGCTCTCATCACATCCCGTCTGAACGTCGCTCTCATCACATCCCGTCTGAACGTCGCTCTCATCACATCCCGTCTGAACGTCGCTCTCATCACATCCCGTCTGAACGTTGCTCTCATCACATCCCGTCTGAACGTTGCTCTCATCACATCTCATCTGAACGTTGCTCTCATCACATCCCATCTGAACGTCGCTCTCATCACATCTCATCTGAACGTTGCTCTCATCACATCTCATCTGAACGTTGCTCTCATCACATCTCATCTGAACGTCGCTCTCATCACATCTCATCTGAACGTTGCTCTCATCACATCCCGTCTGAACGTCGCTCTCATCCCATCCCGTCTGAACGTTGCTCTCATCACATCTCATCTGAACGTTGCTCTCATCACATCCCGTCTGAACGTTGCTCTCATCCCATCCCGTCTGAACGTTGCTCTCATCACATCTCATCTGAACGTCGCTCTCATCACATCTCATCTGAAAAACTGTCCGTCTCTTGTAAGTTCTCCCACCTCCTCTAGCGTCATGTTCAATCTTTCTTTGAGGTCCTTCTGCCACCTTTGTCTTGGTCGTCCCGTGCTTCGTACTCCAGGAACCATGCCTTCCATTACAGTCCTCTCCAAACCACCTTGATGTTTAACGTGGCCAAATATTTAATCTTCCAAGACATGCTGTTATTTACGAGCCAACGCTTCTCGGTATGCAGGTCTTGTAGTATGGTTGTTTTTGTTGTTGCATATCTAGAAAAAAAAAACTTTTGGTTGAAACATTGATTCTGTTTATTGATGTTCTTTTCTAAATTACATGTAATTCCGTACAGATTTTTTCTCGCTATTCTTTCAATATTTTATCATTATGATCACGGTCAAACAACCAGCAATAACTTTTATGTATTTAACATTTGCACTTAAAACATTCTAAACCGTTTCTTTGTGGTAGCTTGGTTACGGAACGAAGCCATATTTGTTGACGGAGGATGTCTATTGTTCAGTCGTCGACACAAGCTGCTACGGACATGTATCGGTTACTTTTAGTTTTATGGTGGACGATTTTGGATATTCATTTACTGTGCTTTATGGTGGACGGACGATACTATGGCAACTCGCAAAACGTGTACATTCCTTCAGATGGCAAGTTCTTGTTTTTTGTTTTCTTGTTAATAATATTTATTAATAATTTGTAATAATAATAATTTTATTATATTCGTGTTTATTATCTTTCTTTCTTGTTTTTGTGCAGTTAGTAGCGATTTTCTGGCCAACACTGTTACCAGTGTCAAACATTGGCCAATAACAGCAGCTAATGAGCGAAAGATCATAACAACGGAGATGAGGTGTCGTAGAAGAGCTGCAGGTGTGACAATAAGAGACACAATTAGAAATGAAGAAATCAGAAGAAGACTGGATGTAAAACCAGTAATGCAACAAGAACAACAGATTATATGGTTTAGACACCTGACAAGGATGCCCTGGTATCACATACCACAGAGAGCCACATAGAAAAAGTAGAGCGAGTACAGAGCAAGAGGAAAACCACGCAAAAGACGGAGCGATGGCATCAAGAACAGCCATAAGAAAATGAATATCAGCTTGCAAAATGTATTAGAACAAGACCACACAAGATCACTACATCTTCTGATATTTTTTCGTCCGCCCACAGTAAATTCAGGCGTAGCCTTGTCACCTAATATGGCTCCTAGGACTGATTTTTGCGTGAAGTCTTCATTTCCTTATCACCAGTATCCATCGCCATTCAGGCGAGCATTACACCAACTTCAGAGGTATTTGCAATTTAGACCTCCCCCAAAGTAAGTGATCAAAGTCTCAAGTAGTCCAACCACCTACCATGTACACACACAGAATTGTTGGCCAAAGCTGACCTCGAGCCCCTGAATTTCCACGGTAAGTGGTCCCCTTCGCAGCGTATTACCATCTTCGCTTTTAGCGACCCTAGGTTCTGAAAGTAAATCCACCACCACAACGCTAAATCAAGCAGTTCTTTGGATATCAGGTCCGCCCTTGTGGTGCCGGGCCCGCAAGGAAAGCAAAGAATAGTACCACTGCGACTTACAAGGCATTTCATAATAGGCGAATAAGGTAGAGGATTAGGGAAGCTACCCTAGTAAATAAAAATCATCGCAGAAATCGGATGTGCTGGCCTACTTGTAGGCGGATAACTAACGCAACGTACAATCGTTCTTATGCTCAGAACACGTACAAATCATACAGGGTGGTTAACAAGTGGTCGATAGGGAGCGCTTGAAGAAGAAGAAGAATGTGATCAAAATATTTCAATTGTCAAATTTCTAACGCTCTGAAACAGTTCTCTTATAATTTCTAGTAACTGCTTTAAATAGTAAGTCTTCTTCACTTTTACCATTTATTACTTTATAGAAGTGTGTGTGTGTGTGTGTGTGTGGGGGAGGGGGTGTAGTGATATTTTGTGTGTTTGTTCTAAGGCACTTTGTAAACTTTTATTCAGTTTCTTAAGGATATTCTTGATTCCGTTGCTCCATCTTTTGCGTGGTCTTCCTCTTGCTCTGTACTCGTTATACTTTTTCAGTGTGGTAGACGAGATCTTTTGCGTGGTCTTCCTCTTGCTCTGTACTCGTTATACTTTTTCAGTGTGGTAGACGAGATTTTTTGCGTGGTCTTCCTCTTTCTCTGTACTCGTTACACTTTTTCAGTGTGGCTCTATGTGGTAGACGAGACCAGGGCATTCTTGTCAGGTGTCCACATAATTTGATCTGTTGTTCTTTTATGTTTTACATTTAGTCTTCTTCTAATTTCTTCATTTCTAGTTTCTAATTTTGTCATTCATTAATTTATTGAATAGACAAAACAATAAAATGGCTGTTATGCAACTGTCTTGTTTTTCTTCCTGTGTCAGATGTCAAAGTTCATGGCAAGACTATTCTAACTCTATTTACCACGGCTTTGACGTGGAATGAGGCTTCAGTTGCTTGTAAAATGATGTTCCCCGGTCAGGCCGGCATGCTTGCTAAGCCGGACAACATGGAAGCTGTTAGCGTAGTCAGAGATTTGCTTAAAGGTTCCACGTGAGTTCAGGATGAAGCTACTGTGTTGGTGTTTCTAGCGAGGATAGTGATGATTGTAGTAGCACTAGTAGTAGTGGTAGTAGTAGTAATAGTAGTAGTAGTAATAGTAGTTATAATAGTAGTAGAAGTAATAGTAGTAGTAGTAATAGTAGTAGTAGTAATAGTAGTAGTAGTAATAGTAGTTATAATAGTAGTAGAAGTAATAGTAGTAGTAGTAATAGTAGTAGTAGTAATAGTAGTAGTAGTAATAGTAGTAGCAGTAACAGTAGTAGTAGTAGTAATAGTAGTTATAATAATAGTAGAAGTAATAATAGTAGTAGTAATAGTAGTAGTAGTAATAGTAGTAGTAGTAAAAGTAGTAGTAGTAATAGTAGTTATAAAAATAGTAGTAGTAATAGTAGTAGTAATAGTAGTTATAATAGTAGTAATAGTAGTAGTATTAATAGTAGTAGTAATAGTAGTAGTAGTAGAAGTAATAGTAGTAGTAATAATAGTAATAGTAGTAGTAAAAGTAGTAGTAATAGTAGTTATAATAGTAGTAATAGTAGTAGTAGTATAGTAGTAGTAGTAATAGTAATAGTAGTAGTAAAAGTAGTAGTAATGGTAGTTATAATAGTAGTAATAGTAGTAGTAGTATAGTAGTAGTAATAGTAGTTATAATAGTAGTAGAAGGTTACGTGTCACTGTGTGGGAACGGAAGGGGATAAGCATAGTCACAAAGCTGAAAGTTTACCAGGCCATAGTGCTAACCACGCTGCTGTACGCAAGCGAGACATGGACAGTGTATAGCAGACACGCAAGAAAATTAAACCATTTCCACACAAGCTGTCTACGCAGAATACTAAAAATAAACTGGCAGGACAAAATTCCAGACAGCGAAGTCCTCACAAGAGCAAAGATCCCAAGCGTCAACACCCTGTTGCAGAAGGCCCAACTGAGATGGGTCGGTCACGTTGCTCGAATGCCTGATAAACGCATCCCAAAACAGTTGATGTATGGCGAGCTTGAAGGGGGCAGACGTTTAGCTGGTGGACAGAAAAAACGCTTTAAAGACACTCTTAAAGTGTCTCTGAAATGCTTCGATATAGACAATACGTGCTGGGAATCCCTTGCGCAAGATCACCAAATGTGGCGCTGTAACAACAAAGAGGAACCCGAATAGCTGAGAATCATCGTATTGTTGAGTCACAGAGAAAACGAGCAGCGCGAAAGACAGAGCACACAACACGCACATGTCTAACCTTGATCATGTATGCCCCACCTGTGGTCGGGATTCTGTTCTAGGATTGGACTCTACAGTCACCTCCGCACACACCAGAGAGGTGCAACAGTACACGTCTGAGATTGTTGTCATCATCGCTTGCGATGGACGGCTATTAGAAGAAGTAATAGTAGTAGTAATAATAGTCGTAGTAGTAATAGTAGTAATATTAGTAGTTAATAGTAGTAAATGACAGAACAGACACAATTTGATCCTCAGTACAGACCATCAGAAAGTTGATGACGGACTTGGGAACATCTTTTAGTTCCTCAGTGACCACCTGTTGAATGAAAACTACTGCCATTGATGTGCCATCGAAATTGCACGTTTTAAAAGCAGTACTTGATGCATAAGGAGCGAAATATGGAGTGTGTTTAACCAACGAACAACGGGAACTATTAGCATATCTACCCTTTTACATCTGCTGGAGTAGAACTGTGCACTTATTAGTCTGTCCGGACTGCTGTGACGTCGGTTAGTATCTGATAGCCTATAACCAATCAACCTACTCATTCAGTAGACAGATCACGTTATTAGTTAATATGCTCACCGGTGGAATGCGTATCTCCCCTGCTACAGTCGACAGAATCGTCGCTGAAGCCATTATCTAATTGCTCTAACAATAAAACCACCAGCTTGCGAAAAGGGATCTGGTATATATGAGAGTGTGCTAAATGTATATGCTTTGATTTTATTTGTACCAGTAAATGTGACTTTGATCCTTCTTACTTAAAACCAAATTTAACTATTTGCTGTGACCTTTGACATCGTTCATCATTTTACGTAATATTAACATATCAACATAAAGAATTTATTAATTAACCCATTGTTTCCGATGTACAAATTTGGAAGCCACACACATATTCTTCTAGGTATGGAGCGTGGATTGGTCTCTATTGGAGTGGACATGGAAACAACAGGAAATTGGCATGGTCCGATTTAAGCTGCACAAACTTTGATTCACAGAGCTTTGGACAGTTTGAAACTTCTCATGACAAGGATTCAGAGGTAGGAGGCCGTGATCTTTTAACTTTTCATGATATGAATTGTGAGGTAGGTGATCGTCATTGACGTTTTACGATGTAATGTGTACTTCTTCTTTCTCTAATAATGTTTTGTCTCACAGCGTCACAGATAAGAAGTGATTTATACAACTGGTTTTTGTGTGCGCTTCATAAGTAGTGTTCTCCCCCGCATCTGTTATCTCTGAGGTCCACCTTCTGCGTGTACGAGCTTTTGCTTTGTATCCATTGTATCGGAGCAACATTGCTTTTTGAGGCGCACTGTCTGTTGGTAATCTGCTTATGTGGTCGAAACATTTAATTTGTTGTTTCTTGATGAAGTTCAGTACTGATAATGTAGCCATTTATTTCCTGATGTCTTCATTTCTAAACCGGTCTCTTCTTGATTATCCCAGCATTCTGCGTAGACCCTTCATTTCTGTCGTGACTATAGTTTTTTTTCTATCGTTTGATGTCAGAGTCCAGGTTTGGCACTAATAGCATTATGTTTGGAGAAATATTGCGTTGAGCAATACTCTTTTTTGTGTTCATTGTGACATGTTTACATTTTAAAATTAGTGCCATTTGTGTACATTTTGTGTAAATAAACACTTTAGAGTTTTAGACGATTACGTGTTTCATTTGCATATTTGACTATCCATACAAATTATCCATTGAAGGCTGGTGGATTATTGGATGATCTCCGATAATGAAGTGTCTATTGCGATCTAAGCTAGATTTGTACTGAACGAATAAACAGTCGCGGACCAAACGGTGACAATATCTAATGATGGGAAACATCATGCGAGCTAAATTTTAAATAAACTTTTTCAACGTTGGAGAAAACCTCGTTTATTAAAACAACCTGCATCATTGAATCTCTCTCTCTCGATCGTTCTGCCATTTTTATCATTCTATTGCTATATAAATAGCCAAACCATCAGAACGTAATGTACGTGCACCAACCTTCAGCACATATTGGAGCACAGCTGCTTATCCTTGGGTGGGGTGTTCGATTTCAGCCAACGTTTGTTTGCGGTACGCTTTCCGATTTTTTTGGCTGTTCCCAGCCGAACCCACAAGGCAGCGGGTTGCCATTTTCTTTCAGGACAGTGACCATTAGACGGCATACCCTCCCGGGCTTATGAGCGCCATCCGCCCATCAAAACCGGTCGTTTTAATGAACACCTTGGTTTGCCGCCCGTTCAGGTTTGTTTACGGTTTGCTCCGCTAGCCTTTGATTGTCCCCAATCAGACTACAAGGCAGCAGTAGTTCCCTGCGAGCGGAAACGTGCACTGGCTTTCCTCTACTGGGCTTTCCAGTTGTTCTGTACATTAAGGTGGGACGCACACCCTCTTGCCTGCCATGCTTGCCGCTGCCGCGCTTGCCGTGCTTGCACTGATTTTGCCTCTGCTGGGTTTTCCAGTTGTTTTGCTCATGTGGGTGGGACGCACATCCTCTTGCCTGCCATACTTGCCGCTGCCGCGCTTGCCGTGCTTGCACTGGTTGTGCCTCTGCTGGCTTCCAGTTGTTCTACCCATGTGGGTGGGATGCACACCCTCTTGCCTGCCATGGTAGCCGATGCAGTGGTTGCCTCGCTTTCCGCGCTTGCCGTGCCGGTCTGCACTTCGATGGGGCCCACTATGACTTTGCCAGCGTGCGATCTTGCTCTGCCCTGGTGCCTACCTCACCATTTCCGTCAATTCCTACTGGGCTGTCCGACTTCGAGGGGACAAAACCGAGTTCGTCCCATGATGCCCACGTACAACTCAACTCGACTCCCAGCATACTCATCGGCTCTAGAGTAGTGCCTCAAGAGAGAGCATGCTTCGGCTCCGAATTTCGCCACACGCGGGTCAACGTCCCTTCGATGGTTTTGATTCGGACTTTTGACCCATGTGGACCACCGTGCGACCCAACTCATCACCCGGTATTCTCATCGGCTTAAGAGAGGTCCATCAAGAGAGAGAATGCGTGGGCTTCGAGTTCCGCCCCGCAAGGTTCCACATGTGTCGTTCTAGCTTTTCCCATCGGCCGGGAGAGGCGAGCATTAATAGTCACTCTCGGAGTTCGCTCGTCTATGTTGCGAGCGAATCCCATCAAGCATGACTACCTTTGCATCTCTACTTGCCCCAGAGTAGCTCTCCCACGGCACCTGCCCTTTTAGCCAGAACGGAACTACCGTCTGTTACCAGAGTCACCACTTGGAGGTGAGAGCAGGGGATTAGAGCCATCTCTCTAATCATGGCGCGTCTCTTCCTTGCGCCTTTAACCCCGTCATTGAATCAACACCATTTGGAGAGGGAAAGGCTATGGGAGACAACTCAGAGAGAAAACAAAACAACACCATTTGGAGAGGGAAAGGCTATGGGAGACAACTCAGAGAGAAAACAAAACAACACCATTTGGAGACGGAAAGGCTATGGGAGACAACTCAGAGAGAAAACAAAACAACACCATTTGGAGACGGAAAGGCTATGGGAGACAACTCAGAGAGAAAACAAAACAACACCATTTGGAGAGGGAAAGGCTATGGGAGACAACTCAGAGAGAAAACAAAACCCGATCTGCTGTAGACGGAGTGTGTGACCAATGAAAAAGAAATCAAGATAAATCAGAACACACTGAAAAAAACCAGGATTTAAACGTGTGCGAGTTGGAACTATTGGTATGACGTTGTTATTGTCTACACTTGCCATACGTTAAACCAGAACTTGGTCCTGACAACGTGCTTGATGGCCTAGTATTACAAGTAGTATTAATGTCCCAAAAAAAATCCCAAATATTTAAGCCGAAGTTGGCGTAGCACAGTGAATTTGATTTGGACATCTGAAGATGGTGGTCATTTCTTAAACAGACGATTCTACAGCCACCCATTTGAAAATGGGTACCAGTACTTTACGATTTGGGAAATAATAGAAATCGTCTCCAAGAGCTACAGTAAGTAACCCTATAAGTGCACAGTCCCTATCATCTAACTGATGATTCCAGCTTCAGCGCATTTAAATCATAAATTAAATAGACAGTTACGAACGTCCTACATACTGAGAGGGTAAACAACGACGGGAAACGACCTGGGAGAGAACAGTCGAACAAGAACTATAAGAAATGAATTACAGTTGGAACATAATGCAGAGGACAGCCAAAAATAGAAAAGAATGGTGTGCATTTGTTGCTGCCCTAAGCGCCAGGGGCGTTACAGACTAGAAATAGAGAGAGGATGGGGAAGATAAACTTATAACTACTGGATTCTCCGAAAGGAGTTAATTCTTATTTTTCATGTTTGTTGGCCTACACGCTCTGATATAACCAATAAAAGGTTCTCCTTAGGTTGAAAGGGCGTGCCTCGGCTTAAAGAGGCTTTAATCCCCTACTAAACAAACAAACAAACTCTTTTTCAGTTGAGTAGAACAAGAATAAAACCCTACCAAAAAGTTTGACTTATTTCTAGTGTCTGTTGACTGTTGACACTGATGTGCTCGGTAAACAGTTTGATATAAACAGATACTACAATTACGTAATCCTACACACACGCGCACACACACACACACGCACGCTCGCATGTATGTACACGCACGCACAGACAAACACACACACACAAACGCACGCACACAAACACATATGTACGTGTACACTAACATATCTAATGAATACTTTGCTTACTAGAGCAACGCCTGCTACTATGTGAATGCAACTAATGAAGCCTGGATGAAGGACCCTTGTAACAGCAAGCATTTCTTTCTTTGTGAACATCAGAATTTCGCCGACGGTAAGATGTCATCTTTCGATACGTTCTGAAAGTAGATGATTCTGATAATGTGACAGTTTTTGAGTGTTACTATGCTAGAATGTGTTAGTCGTGTCTAGTTTGTGTGCTATGTGTCACTTAGAGACGGACCATGTCCTCCCTGACACTTTGGATAACGAATAAGGGGATGTTCTTCGGTCTCTTCGCGACTGCCTGTTGGACGATGACACTAAAATAGATGTTGAATAGAACCACCGATTTATGCAGCTGGATGCCTGAGGGGCAGAGCGAGGTGTGTGTTTAATCAGCGAGCCATGGGAACCATCAGCATGCATACTCTTCGATATCTGTTAGAGGAGACTGAACACATATGGGTCTGCTCGGATTGCAACGACGTCAGTTTAGTAACCAATAACCAAGGTTTGTGTGCTTGAATATAATAGATGCAGGGGACATAAGTTTTAGACTATTATAGTTGTATAGGACCTGTATGTTAGAATGTGATCACCTGTGTTGCCGGGTCTCGTAAGGGAAGCAAAGAATAGTAACACTGCGATCTACAGAGCATGTCGTACGAGGCGACTGAGGTAGGAGCCTAGGAAGAAAGCTACCTAGTAAATAAAAAGCGTAGCAGAAATCGGATGGACTGACCTACTTGTAAGGGCATCAAATACAAATCACAAAGAATGGTTAACAAGTGGTCGATTTGGAGCGTTCGAAGTAGAATGTGACGTGTGTAGAAATCGGATGCACATGTCCTAAACGTGTAGTAGTATGTGTTTAGGGGCCTACCAAACCAATGTGCAACGTATACAAGTTCTTGGCAAAGATCAAACATATCATAAAGAGTGATTAAAGTTGGTCGTAAAGAACGAACGTAAAGAAAGAAGAAGAAGATGTGTAGAAGACGTGTGCTAGAATGTAACAAGTATTGAGGATATGTATACTAGATTATGGTAGATGTGTGTTAGAATGTAACAAGTATTGAGGATATGTATACTAGATTATGGTAGATGTGTGTTAGAATGTAACAAGTAGTGAGGACAGGTATACTAGATTATGGTAGACGTGTGCTAGAATGTAACAAGTATTGAGGACATGTATACTAGATTATGGTAGACGTGTGCTAGAATGTAACAAGTATTGAGGATATGTATACTAGATTATGGTGGACGTGTGTTAGAATGTAACAAGTAGTGAGGACAGGTATACTAGATTATGGTAGACGTGTGCTAGAATGTAACAAGTAGTGAGGACATGTATACTAGATTATGGTAGACGTGTGCTAGAATGTAACAAGTAGTGAGGACATGTATACTAGATTATGGTAGACGTGTGTTAGAATGTAACAAGTAGTGAGGACATGTATACTAGATTATGGTAGACGTGTGTTAGAATGTAACAAGTAGTGAGGACATGTAAATACGATTATGGTGGACGTGTGCTAGAATGTAACAAGTAGTGAGGACATGTAAATAAGATTATGGTAGACGTGTGCTAGAATGTAACAAGTACTGTAGACATGTATACTAGATTATGGTGGACGTGTGTTAGAATGTAACAAGTACTGTAGACATGTATACTAGATTATGGTAGACGTGTGCTAGAATGTAACAAGTAGTGAGGACATGTATACTAGATTATGGTAGACGTGTGTTAGAATGTAACAAGTACTGTAGACATGTATACTAGATTATGGTGGACGTGTGTTAGAGTGCGATAGAAATATAGGACATGTGAGAATAGAATGTGATAAATATAGAAAACTGTACATTCGAATGTGATAGATATGGCGGATGTGTGATACAATGTAGTAGATGTCATCTACAGGTTCAACTGGAAGAAGGTTTGGAGTACCATGCCATGAACAGGTTCAACTGCATATTCCCAGTGGCAACATATGGGTGTGAAGCATGAACATTTAACAAGACATTAGAAAAAGATATGTGCTTTTGAATATAAGTGTTACAGAAGAGTCCTCTGTATATCATGGACAAAGTTACCAATAACATGGACAGAGTAACCAATAACATGGACAGAGTAACCAATAACATGGACAGAGTAACCAATAACATGGACAGAGTAACCAATAATATGGACAGAGTAACCAATAACATGAACGGAGTAACCAATAATATGGACAGAGTAACCAATAACATGGACAGAGTAACCAATAACATGGACAGAGTAACCAATAACATGGACAGAGTAACCAATAACATGGACAGAGTAACCAATAACATGGACAGAGTAACCAATAACATGGACAGAGTAACCAATAACATGGACAGAGTAACCAATAACATGGACAGAGTAACCAATAACATGGACAAAGAAGAGAACATATAGGATGATGCTAGTAATAAGAATGAGAAAATTTAGGTATTTTGGATATATAAAGAAACACGAAGGGCTGGAGAATACAATCATGGAAGGAGGCATCCCGGCAAAGAGGAGAATAGGAAGACCACGGAGAAGATGGATTCAGGATGTAACTGATGGTTTGAGCATAACCGCTGCAGCGGCGGACATCTTGCCTATGAGAGAGAGAAATTCCGAAGGACTATTAAGGTGGCATAGTTCTGCTCAGGACAAGCTATTTGATGCGAAAGTAGCAACTCACGCAAAATCTCCTCAGTTGTGATACAACTATTGTCTCTCAAAACTACTATAACCTGCTGCCTTGCAGATCGGCTGGGGACAGTCAAAGGCAGGCGGAAAGCGAACCCAGTAAACGCTGGTTGAAATCGGACACGTCGCCAAAGGACAAGCACCAGAGCTCCAAATGGTACTAAAGAGTGTGACGTTCTTGGCAAAGGCAGTTTATATGTCACAATAAGAATGAATCTGTCTCCAGTAGAGACTAAACAAAGGCTGTTTATATGTCACAATAAGAATGAATCTGTCTCCAGTAGAGACTAAAAGACAGATTATAAATGCAATCTTTATACCAACACTGTGCTACCAGTGCCAAACATGGGCACTGACAAAAGAACAAGAAAGGAAAATTACCACATGCGAAATGAGATGACTGAGGAAAGCAGTAAATAAAACAAGAAGAGACCATATAAGAAATGAGGAAATTAGAAGAACAGTCGGAACAACACCTGCTATTAGATTTATTGAAAAACAGAGACTCAAATGGTTTGGCCACTTGGTCAGAATGAACCCGAATACACCAGTTGCAAGAGCGTACAACCTGAAAATGGAATCATCAAGAGGAAGGGGCAGACTAAGAAAAAATGGGTTGATGGAGTTACAGACATCTTAAAACTCCACAATACCACAACATATCAAGCGACCGAGCGTGCATTATCTCGGAAACCGATCATCAGTTAAACCTGCTACGCTTAGCGGGAAAAAAGCAGAGAAGGACAAAAGAAAGAAAGAATAAAAATGATAAAAATGGCCAAAAAGAACGATGGCGAGAGAGAGAGAGAGAGAGAGAGAGAGAGAAAACTACTATGATGTTTAGTTTAGTTGAGTCGTCGTATCATCATCATTGCACCTCAAACCAATTAATCCATAAGTGTTCTGATCTCCTTTTCAGTATGTCTCTAAGCATGTGATGACTAACGATACCAGCTCTATATTGGTTTACTATTTTTCTTTGAATAACAGGATATCGTTACAACTACATCAATTTGTCACTTTTCTCAGAGTTTACCCATAATTATTATTCTTTGATTCCTTTGTTGTCTGTAAATATGTTTCACGTATCAAATCACATTTTCAGTTTCTTGTTTTCAACGTAAGAAAATATTTACAAGGGTCAATTCTGCATTCTACGTTGTTGACAAATCTGGAGCCAATCAACAGACTTGTACAAGCGAGTGCTTGAAAACTACTGGCTGTTTTTTGACGTGGCCTATCAACCATGCCTGTTTGATGGGCGTCGTCGAAAAAGGAAGCGTTTGGGTGAAGATAAGATGTTATGAAGGTAAGAGAAGAGACAGAAAAATATAAACTTTGATAAAATAAGATGTTATAAAGGTAAGAGAAGAGACAGAAAAATATAAACTTTGATAAAATAAGATGATATGAGGGTAAGAGAAGAGACAGAAAAATATAAACTTTGATAAAATAAGATGTTATAAAGGTAAGAGAAGAGACAGAAATATATAAACTTTGATAAAATAAGATGATATGAGGGTAAGAGAAGAGACAGAAATATATAAACTTTGATAAAATAAGATGATATGAGGGTAAGAGAAGAGACAGAAATATATAAACTTTGATAAAATAAGATGATATGAGGGTAAGAGAAGAGACAGAAATATATAAACTTTGATAAAATAAGATGATATGAGGGTAAGAGAAGAGACAGAAATATATAAACTTTGATAAAATAAGATGATATGAAAGTAAGAGAAGAGACAGAAATATATAAACTTTGATAAAATAAGATGATATGAAAGTAAGAGAAGAGACAGAAATATATAAACTTTGATAAAATATGATGATATGAGGGTAAGAGAAGAGACAGAAATATATAAACTTTGATAAAATAAGATGATATGAGGGTAAGAGAAGAGACAGAAATATATAAACTTTGATAAAATAAGATGATATGAGGGTAAGAGAAGAGACAGAAATATATAAACTTTGATAAAATATGATGTTATGAGGGTAAGAGAAGAGACAGAAAAATATAAACTTTGATAAAATAAGATGATATGAGGGTAAGAGAAGAGACAGTAATATATAAACTTTGATAAAATAAGATGATATGAGGGTAAGAGAAGAGACAGAAATATATAAACTTTGATAAAATAAGATGATATGAGGGTAAGAGAAGAGACAGAAATATATAAACTTTGATAAAATAAGATGATATGAGGGTAAGAGAAGAGACAGAAAAATATAAACTTTGATAAAATAAGATGATATGAGGGTAAGAGAAGAGACAGTAATATATAAACTTTGATAAAATAAGATGATATGAGGGTAAGAGAAGAGACAGAAATATATAAACTTTGATAAAATAAGATGATATGAGGGTAAGAGAAGAGACAGTAATATATAAACTTTGATAAAATAAGATGATATGAGGGTAAGAGAAGAGACAGAAATATATAAACTTTGATAAAATAAGATGATATGAGGGTAAGAGAAGAGACAGAAATATATAAACTTTGATAAAATAAGATGATATGAGGGTAAGAGAAGAGACAGAAATATATAAACATTGATAAAATAAGATGATATGAGGGTAAGAGAAGAGACAGAAAAATATAAACTTTGATAAAATAAGATGATATGAGGGTAAGAGAAGAGACAGAAATATATAAACTTTGATAAAATAAGATGATATGAGGGTAAGAGAAGAGACAGTAATATATAAACTTTGATAAAATAAGATGATATGAGGGTAAGAGAAGAGACAGAAATATATAAACTTTGATAAAATAAGATGATATGAGGGTAAGAGAAGAGACAGTAATATATAAACTTTGATAAAATAAGATGATATGAGGGTAAGAGAAGAGACAGAAATATATAAACTTTGATAAAATAAGATGATATGAGGGTAAGAGAAGAGACAGAAATATATAAACTTTGATAAAATAAGATGATATGAAAGTAAGAGAAGAGACAGAAATATATAAACTTTGATAAAATAAGATGATATGAGGGTAAGAGAAGAGACAGAAAAATATAAACTTTGATAAAATAAGATGATATGAGGGTAAGAGAAGAGACAGAAATATATAAACTTTGATAAAATAAGATGATATGATGATGTGAGAGTAAGAGAAGAGACAGAAATATATAAACTTTGATAAAATAAGATGATATGAGGGTAAGAGAAGAGACAGAAATATATAAACTTTGATAAAATAAGATGATATGAGGGTAAGAGAAGAGACAGAAATATATAAACTTTGATAAAATAAGATGATATGATGATGTGAGAGTAAGAGAAGAGACAGAAATATATAAACTTTGATAAAATAAGATGATATGAGGGTAAGAGAAGAGACAGAAATATATAAACTTTGATAAAATAAGATGATATGATGATGTGAGAGTAAGAGAGAAGAGACAGTAATATATAAACTTTGATAAAATATAGAAGATAAGATGACAAAATACAAATAATGCAGACAAACGCTATATAAATTTCGCTGTGTTTATTCTGATTGATTGATTGATTGATAGGACCATCATCATTGCTCTTCGATGAGTAACCATGTATGTTCCAATCTCTTCTTAGACAGGAAGATATCAGCGGCAGTGCACGAACTCTGTAGCACCGGCGAGATTGCTCTGTGTCATTTAGAAGATGGTGACAATATTTTGTAGGAATTTTATTGAAAAATCTTTCTAATAAATTTTGACCAAGCAGGGGATTTACTCGAACTGTCAAGGTTTCATTTTAGTGCTTAACTTAAACATGGGATCTTCGTTTTATCGTCCATCTCCCATAGGACTAGGAACTCAATCTCACCTACACTGAAATCAGGGATTTCTGAAAAAATAACCCATGACTCCACCAGGGAGCGAACCATTAGAAGGAGAGGCGACTACCTAGCCTCTATGATACATAAAGAGATATCAGTGGCGGCTCGTCTATAAGGGCCAGTGCGGCTGGGCTTTACCAAAAATAATGTATAACGTGTATTTATAATTTTTAAAATTAAAATATAGCAATCTAAAACCATGATTTATCCTTAAAAAAATGTCTGGCCCCACCAACAAAAATTATCACTAGCCGCCACTGAGAGACATGATACTGCTTGATGAAAACAACATTTTATATAGAAAATCGGGCAAGAGAAAGACAGTGATACACGTGATAAGGAAACATTTAGTCTATCAAGTGCCATGTCTGTCGGTGTAGGCGATCATGTCTCTCCACACCACAGCTCTCTTGCCTCGTGCAGCTAATCAGTTCTGACGTCGATCTTTTGTCGAACCACGATGTCAGACCATCACACATTTTCTTCGCCTCTCTCCTTCGCGATCTCTCCTTTCCTGGTTTTTACCTGTTGTCTCCAAATGTTCTAAACCTCCTCTTCACATTATATGCTAGAAGAACCTTGATTGTCTGATTCTTATTCTTGTGTGCAGGCAACATTAGAATGGGCATTAAAGTTTGAACAATGGATCACCATGGCAACGGACACAAAGTGGGGATCCATTTGTTCATCATTGATTATCAATCAATCAATCAATCATTCAATCAATGTATGTAGTTAGCACATGTGCTCAAATATATCTTATAGATAATTATAACAATTGCTGTATGTTTATGTAAAACAGGAGACAACAGCACACAGATGGCGCTTCAAGTGACGTCCGATAACTCTGTAGATCCTGTCGATTGTCAACAGACGGACACAAGCGGTATCTCAAGTAGGTCTTAGACGTCTGCATTTGTTATCTTCATAATTTTCAAATAACAATCTATACCTAATTCGGGGCACGTGAAGTGCATGGGTTTCCACAACAAGATTGGGATACAAAATTGTTAGGGAAACAAGTTGTGCTTCTGATGTGACTGCTAGTAGCTTCTCAATATGAACATTGACAGTACCTGGGTGTTGATCTGGCTTGACACACAGAAGTACAAACAAGCATGGACTATTAGAAGAGAATAACGAGTTTTAACGCCCGAGTGGTTACCGGGGCCAAATTAGGGGTGTAAAGAATAGAACCACTGTTACCTGCCACGCATGTCGTAAGAGGCGATTGGGAGATTGGGATTTGGAGTTAGCTACCCCACCCCGTAGAAATCACTAGATAGCTACAGAAACCACAGCCAGGAAAATTCATAGCTTGCCACCGAGGAAGAACCCGCAAGGAGGGACTCATGGCAAGAAAATGGGAAGATATTGGAGAGATCTGGAAAAGATCACCTTTGATAGGTGGGCTTGGAAAGCCTTAGTTGCTGACCTATGCCTCCCTAAGGGCGAAGGGTGAAGAAGAAGAACGAGTTTTAAGAAGCTCAGGGAAAGAACCGGAGCCAATGAAAGAACCGGAGCCAATGAAAGAATCGGAGCCAATGAAAGAACCGGAGCCAATGAAAGAACCGGAGCCAATGAATATGATCAATAAATAGACAGTGAATAAGTATTAGAGCTAAAGAATAGAACCACTGTTACCTGCCACGCATGTCGTAAGAGTCGTCTAAGGAGGTTGGAAGTGGGGCTAGCTACCCCATACCGTAAAAAACACTAGACGGCTACAGAGCGGAGAGCGAACCGAGTAAACGCTGGATGAAATCGGACACATCGCTCGAAGGATAAACACCAGAGCTCCAATTGGTGCTGAAGATGTGACGTAAACACACCAATGCTAAGGCTGCATGAATCAGATTTCCACATGAATAAGATTTATGAAGTCTGGTACATCAGTCTAAGTGGTGATCACAAGCGAGAGAATTCAATTGCATAACACATTTTTAGGCAACACATTACTTTGTTATCAGAGACGGTGTAAATCATTATATATGAGTCGCACACGAGGATATTTGGTAGAGCTCTTCGCATATCCTGAATGCCGAAAGACACAACAGGAATCAATAGATAGATAGATATATTTTCATGACATATTAGTAAAACCAGGGTCGTGTCGAGTTATAATACAGAGAGGCAGGCGCATCAGGCGGCGCCGTACGAGGGGCGGCATAAGCAGCGAGATCAAAACCACAACTGATGGTTATTTAAAAGAAAAAACATTTAAGGGGCGGCATTTCGAAGACTTGCATCATGTTGAGAAAATATACCGCATGGCCTTGAGTAAAATCGTACAAGTAACAATATGTGTGACTATCGAATATCTGTTGCAAAAAGTTTGAAAGATATGAGAAACAAAAGAAAGTATATCTTCTTCTTCTTTGCGTTCGTTCTTTACGATCAATTTTAATCACTCTTTGTGATATGTTTGATCTTTGCCAAGAACGTGTATACGTTGCACATTGGTTTGGTAGGCCCCTAAATGCATAATCGTCTACACATTTAGGAAACATGCATCCGATTTCAGCCAAACCTCCTTAGTCGCCTCTTACGACATGCGTGGCAGGTAATAGTGGTTATATTCTTTACACCCCAAATTCGGGTCCCGGTAACCACTCGGAGAGAAAGTTATGAAATCATTACTTATATTATTTCAAGTTATACTATTTGGAAACATCAACACCCTCAAGCTGACATCTGCTTTTTCTTTGAGTAGACTCAAGTTGACGTCTGAGAGTGTACACAGAAGGAGAAGAAGTGGATGAGAAGAGGGACTAACAAGAAGTAGAAGATGTGGAAAGGAAAAAGAGCACGTCCTCGTGAAATAGGGGAGAAAGACTAAAACAAAAAAGAAGAGAAGGAAGATGAACAAGAATAGGAGAAGAAGGAAGATGAGCAAGAAGTAGAAAAGAAGAAAGAACAAGAAGCAAAAAGTTTAATTAAGAGTAGGAAGTGGAAGAAGAAGTAGAAGAGGAGGAAAAAGATGAATGAAGAGGTAACAGAGAAGAAGGACAACTAATAAGAAGTAGAAGAGAAGAAAGACGAGAGAAAAAAAAATAGAAAACGAACACGAAATATAAGGAAAGAAATAAGATTTAAAAGAAAGGTAGAAGAGGGAAGGAAGAAGAACAAGGAATAGAAGAAGAGGTGAGAGACAAGAAGGAAGTGGAAAATAAAGAGAAGGATAACGAACATCAATTAGTAGAAGAAAAAGAGAAGACGACAAATAAGAAATTGAAGAAGTAATAGAAGTGTCACCAATTTTCTTATACATTTTCACCATCTTTATCCATCTCAGCAAATACAACTCGCATCAGTGGTAGGGCACTACTCGTAGATGCTGTAGACGTATGCTCTGATTACACAACCAGTTTAACCACTATCACTGCCAGTAGTATCATTTGTCCAGTCATCACCAAAACATTTACAGCAACCACCACCGACTTCATCACGACAACAACAACCATCTTTGCCGCCGGTACCTTTATCAACTCCTCTGCTCTATCTGCGACGGCTAGTGTCTCTTTGGAAGACTCATATGCGCCAACGATGACATCATGTTGGTGAGTATTTATTATATCTTTGTTAATGGGAGCGCCATTATTGCGATCTGTACGGATACCCACACTACAATCTAATGCAGCGCTGTCCAACGTTCTTTATTATATATTGGGGCGCATCTGACTGATGGTTGTAGAGACACGGGCGCCATATGATGATTGCACTACTACTACTACTACTACTACTGCTACTACTACCATTACTACTACTACTACTACTATTACTACTACTACTACCCTTACCACTACTACTACTACTACTACTACTACTACTACTACTAACAATAGTAATATTAACTTAGTTAAGATGTCGAGACTTTCTCCAGTGAAAAAGTAGAAGGGTTGTTTTCGGTGGCAGTAGAATGGTTACAAAATAAAACAAGAATAAAAACGGAAGATAGTGTTCATGTGAGTGCTTATATTCACAGCACGTTTTCTCTATGTCTTGGCTTTATTCAACATCTCCACATTTGTTATTTTACCAGTCCATGGGATTCTCATCATTCTTCTGTAAAACCACATCTCTGTAGCCTCCAGAGATTTTTCTATCTGTTTGTTTACTGTCCTGACTCGCATCCGTATGGCAATATTGGCTCTGTGTAGCATTATGTAATCGGATACGTAATCTTAATTATAAAACTGAGTGTCGGTTTGTGTGCCACATGAATAAACTGGAAAACGCCAAACACTAAAAGAGTTAAATTTGTACAACTAATTTCTGCAAAATTTGTTAGATCAACATGACCATTTTGAACAATGCTTTCTTTACCTGATATTTTATATGTTCTTCGCTAATTCTCCTTGTAATATCTTTATAGGATTTCACCATCGACAGTAACGAAAACAGTATATGCCCCTGTCGAGTTCATTTTGGATACCACACCATCAAATATAGACTATACGATTTTACCTAGTTCCCAATGTTTGGACACAGCGACTGTTACCATAGTAACTACAAACAATCAATGGATTCTCTCGCACTGCGCGTGCGCAACATTGCAGACAGGAACGTCAACAAAAGACGAAATCAAACGTTGGACTTCTTGTTTAGAAGCAACAGTCACGGAAACTATTACAAACATAATCTTTGCAGAACATATTACAGCACAACCACGAATCGTAGCATCAACATCAGCAGGGATTGTAAGAACATCAACAACGACAGTGATTCGCGAAGACATAAGTACTGTTTTCGACATCGTCACAGACTGTCTTCAAATTGAAGCTACGACAACTACAGAAATGTTGCAAACCGATGTAGCAGTTAGTGGTCAAATGATGCTGTCGGCATCACTGGTTAACCTGATGGTGACCAATACATATTTGGACCACGACAACAGCCAATTAATTAGCCAGTTAATTGGGGTAAGTTGTGTATCGGTGTGATTGATTTTGTTAATGTTTAGGTTGGCAACTTACACGTTCACTTTTCAGCAATTCGTAGAATTACATTCATCTTCGTTTCTGGGCACATTGGTGTCAATAGGAATGAGAGAGCAGACGCGCTGGCTGGCTCTGCCACCATAACGGGGGTCAGCAAATGGGAAGAGCTGACATTCTGAACGCCCTCATAGAGTATGATTGCAAAGAGGACTTCAATCTAAATCAATCAACTTCAACTGCTAGATTGTACGAGCTTGGATTGAATATTGGAGTAACGAGAAAATAGCAGCACAACAGGTGTATAAGTAGCCTGATCTATCAACATTGAGCTGATATGGTTAGTCGCTGGACACTGATGGAGATATTGTGAAAGAGATTGGATCACCTATGGACATGACAGGAATGCAATGAAGATATTCTAAACTGATCTGAAACCGAACTGACCGATCACTTACTTACATATCTGCACACGTACACATCTGCATACTTACACATCTACACACTTACACATCTGCACAGATACACATCTGCACACCTACACATCTGCACAGATACACATATGTACACCTACACATCTGCACACATACACAATACCACCGTTTCAACAATGAGACACAAGGAAGATAAAAAGGTTAATTCTCGTCTAAAGCATAAATCAAATGTGAAATATGTCTTGTTGTATGACTTGGACACATGGCGAGTCACCAAATTAAATATAAATAAGATTCAAATCTTTGTCAAGAAATGTATTAGGCGGATTCTCCTACTGAGAGGATGTGACAGAATGGCAAACACAGGCCTGTGGATAAGAACATGACAAGAACCCATGATGACACAGGTCAGGAGAAGAAGATGGCGGGTAGTCGGGGATACCCTGTGGAAGACATGGTATATTGCCGCTAGGCAAGCACTTGAGTGGATCCCGCATGACAAACGGAAAAAGAGGATGTCCTAAACAGACCTCAAGACGGAGTATCCTTGACAGACTGAAAAATACGTGATTATCATGGGAAGCCATTAACCCTTTACATACTTTCTGGATACATACTTTCTGGAGGCTGAGCTAAAAATAGCTACTCTTTGTTTCTAGGTCACAAACGTGAATGTACGCCTATAGCAGTAACAGTAGTAATGTATAACGTGTTAACACGTCTTTAGCCCACGGAAGAGAGATAATAACAGATGTGTTAATGCGTCTTTAGAACTGAATGGAAAAACGTATATATACGTCCTTAGCAGCTAAAGGGTTAAGAAAAAATGGAATACTACTGTTAAAGTCCTATGCTCCACGAGAAGCAGAGAGGAATAAGTAAGTAAAGCAGATATATATATCTGTATGTCCCTAGCAGGCTGAAGTCATGTCGATCTTTGCTTCTTCAACCAGACCATAGATTCCCAAACTTTTTCGGCCCACCGCTCACTTTGCACAACATAAACTTTGTAACGCCCCCTCCACATTATAACAGTTTGCCAACGCCCCCACCGACATATATACATGTTTTATTTTCTCTTTGACACAGAATTTTGAAATATATTTCTGTAATACATGGTCAATTTTCAAATGATTATATACATGAAATAGAAAATTGATGCAAAAATGGATCGTGTAAGACGGGTATAAGATGAATTTAAATGCAGAATTCAAATTTTAAATGATTATTCAATCACAAAATCACGAAAATAATTTATTTTAAAATATTTATGATTAATTTCTTCTTTAAGAAGCCACCGGCCCCTAATCGCCTGAACACCTTCCAAATTCTTCTGAACCCTCTATCGCCCCCCCCTAGAACGTTTCAGCGCCCACTGAGGGGCGATACCGCCCACTTTGGGAAACGCTGAACCAAACGAATCTCTGTATCATGGGTTCAGGGCGGGGAAGGAAAGCAACCTTGATCAGTAAGTTTCCTGACCCTGATATCGCGTGCAAAGCACGAGCAGTTGTTGTTGTCAAACCCCCAGGAAGTATGAGTCACCCCCTTTTTCCTATAGTGTGTTGGGGAGAGTACCCGGCTTTCTTGCAGACCCAGGAACCCCCAACAACTCTAGGCGTGTAGTGCTATGCTTATTGCTGCAGAGACTCCTACTCAGGTAGGGTCTACTGGTCATCAGCGCGAGCAATAAGACTAAATTGTTATGTTATTTTTGTTGCTTCATTATTACACCATTGGTATTTACTACTACTACTACATTCTAATCCATAATTTCGTATTCGGAGATTTATGAAAGTCTAAAGAAATAAAATTTAGAGCCAAAGTTAAAATATTTGGCTTCAATGTTAGCTCGGTAATGCTGTGTGAATCAGAGACATTGAGAACTAATAAAACAATGACGGATCATTTGCAAACATTCATCAGCTGATGTCTGCGCGCAATGGAGGGATTAGGATGGTGTGCTAGGGTCACGTGGAAGACCAAAGATCACTCTTCGAAGAACCATCCAACAAGAAAGTAAACTATTGGGATGTAAAACCATACAAGATCTCCAACTGCTAGCAAAGAACCGTATCACATGGAGATCTAAAACCTCTGCCCTATGTGCCGCCTTTGGTACGAAAGGAACAAACTAACTAAGCTAGGGTCACGGGTGAGAAGCTTGTGGAGAGAACGAGAAGTATCCTAGTGAACCAATAGGGGACACTGAAGCTTGATAGGACCAGAGCCAACTATAAACGTATCTAGAGTTGGCTGTGATAGGACACACCTTGAGAAAACCCGAAAGGAATATAACAAGGGGGTCCTTTTCTGGGGCCTGCATGAAGGGCGAATGAGAAAGAGGCCTGGAGATACACAGATAAGAGATTTGGAGGCAAAGATAAAAGATACATGGAAGAGCTGGAAGGAGCTGCGAGGATATCTGGGAGGGAAGATTTGGTATGATTTGGTTGATGTCTATGCCCCAACTGGGGTTCAAAAGACACAAGAAAGAGAAACCCATTATTTCTAATTGCCATTTTTGTTTTTCAGATCAACCAATCCAATGACAGCTCAAGCTTTGTTTATCCTTTGACAAGTTCCCGCCAAAATATTGCTGATCAAACATCTTCTATAATTAACGAGCTTCTTCTGCGTGGTTCAGATCTCTCCAGTTGCAGAAGGAGAAAGGAAAGCGCACCGGACAATCGGACATCTGCTAGGGTTTCGGGATTTGTAGCATGCATATTTTGCAGTTGTCTTGTTTTGTTAGTTGTGTTGCTTGATATGCCAATTGTGTTTAGGTTTGTGAAAGTTCGTTTTGAGAGTTTGAGAAAATAGTGTGAACTTATGTGGTGAGTGAGAGAGGGGGTGAAGGGAGGTAGTTAAGTAAGGAATGTGTGATGGTGGTTGTAAAGGCGTGGCTAGTTGGGGAACGGAATAGTTTTTGAAGGAATAGGAAAAGAAGGTACAGGGTAAGTTTGCGAACGAGATAAGTGGTGAGTTTGATTGATTGTTTGATAGGACCATCAACATTGCACTTCGGTTAGTAACCATGTGTGCTCTGATCTCTTTCTTACACTGGAAGATCTCAATGACAGTGAACGAACTTCGTAGCACCGGCGAAAGTTCCCGGTGTAATTTAGAAAAGTTCGAAAATATTTTGTAGAAATTTTATTCTAATGAATTTTGCCCGGGCAACGACTTTCCAGCATGCTCTTCTCCATTTTGCACTGCCAATGTTTTTTTTAACGTGCTTAACATAAACATGGGACCTACGTTTTATCGTATGTGACGGATGAGACTAAGAACTCCATCTCACCTACACAGATATAAGGGATCTCTGGAAAAATACCACGATATCTATGTCTGTTTGCTGGAGGAGATATATGTCTGTCTGCTGAAGGAGATCTATGTCTGTCTACTGGAGGAGATCTATGTCTGTTTACTGGAGGAGATCTATGTCTGTTTACTGGAGGAGATCTATGTCTGTTTACTGGAGGAGATCTATGTCTGTCTACTGGAGGAGATCTATGTCTGTTTACTGGAAGAGATATATGTATGTCTGCTGAAGGAGATCTATGCCTGTCTACTGGAGGAGATCTATGTCTGTTTACTGGAGGAGATCTATGTCTGTCTACTGGAGGAGATATATGTCTGTCTGCTGAAGGAGATCTATGCCTGTCTACTGGAAGAGATCTATGTCTGTTTACTGGAGGAGATATATGTCTGTTTACTGGAGGAGATCTATGTCTGTTTACTGGAGGAGATCTATGTCTGTTTACTGGAGGAGATCTATGTCTGTTTACTGGAGGAGATCTATGTCTGTTTACTGGAGATCTATGTCTGTTTACTGGAGGAGATCTATGTCTGTTTACTGGAGGAGATCTATGTCTGTCTGCTGGAAAAGATCTATGTCTGTCTACTGAAGGAGATCTATGTCTGTCTGCTGAAGGAGATCTATGTCTGTCTGCTGGAAGAGATCTATGTCTGTCTACTGGAGGAGATCTATGTCTGTCTGCTAAAGGAGATCTATGTCTGTCTACTGGAGGAGATCTATGTCTGTCTGCTGGAGATCTATGTCTGTCTGCTGAAGGAGATCTATGCCTGTCTACTGGAGGTGATCTGTGTCTGGCTACTGGAGAAGATCTATGTCTGTCTACTGGAGGAGATATGTCTGTCTACTGGAGGAGATCTATGTCTGTCTACTGGAGATCTATGTCTGTCTGCTGAAGGAGATCTATGTCTGTCTACTGGAGGAGATCTATGTCTGTCTACTGGAGATCTATGTCTGTTTACTGGAGGAGATCTATGTCTGTCTACTGGAGGAGATCTATGCCTGGCTACTGGAGAAGATCTATGTCTGTCTACTGGAGGAGATCTATGTCTGTCTACTGGAGATCTATGTCTACTGGAGGAGATCTATATCTGTCTACTGGAGAATATCTATGTCTGTCTACTGGAGGAGATCTATGTCTGTCTACTGGAGGAGATCTATGTCTGTCTACTGGAGATCTATGTCTGTCTACTGAAGGAGATCTATGTCTGTCTACTGGAGATCCATGTCTGTCTACTGAAGGAGATCTATGTCTGTATACTGGAGATCTATGTTTGTCTACTGGAGATCTATGTCTGTCTACTGGAGATCTATGTCTGTCTACTGGAGGAGATCTATATCTGTCTACTGGAGATCTATGTTTGTTTACTGGAGAAGATCTGTGTTTGTTTACTGGAGAAGATCTGTGTTTGTTTACTGGAGAAGATCTGTGTTTGTTTACTGGAGAAGATCTGTGTTTGTTTACTGGAGAATATCTATGTTTGTCTACTGGAGAATATCTATGTTTGTCTACTGGGGGAGATCTATGTCTGTCTACTGGAGGAGATCTATGTTTGTCTAATAGAGGAGATCTATGTCTGTCTACTAGAGGAGATCTATGTTTGTCTACTAGAGGAGATCTATGTTTGTCTACTGGAGGAGATCTATGTTTATCTACTGGAGGAGATCTATGTTTGTCTACTAGAGGAGATCTATGTCTGTCTACTAGAGGAGATCTATGTTTGTCTACTAGAGGAGATCTATGTTTGTCTACTGGAGGAGATCGTGACGTGCCATTTCTTTCTATACGGACGAAGTCATGTGGGAAAACTCGTTGTAATGAAGTCACTCTTTCGCCTTTAGACCCTTTTTTTCAATGTGGGTGAGATGCTATGCTCTTCTTGACACCTGGTGTTTTTGTTTAATGTTTGCGCTTGGACATAATGGAACTGTGTTTCTGAGTTTTTATTGTGTAAGTCTCTTATTTTTATTGAATTATAACAATATATTTGAACTTACGTTGTATCCTCTGTTGTTCCATGATAAAGACTGATTGTTCGATACGCTGTGTTTTGTTTGTTTCTTTTTTCTGTATCTGTAGTCTCAATAACGTCTTTTCAGCTTTTTTAAAAGTTTAGCAAAATGCGACGACCTCTTGCGAGAGTGTACACCATTTTTTGGATTGTTTCATGGTTACAATCAGTGGCGACCCGTCATTAAGGGCCACTGGGGCCGGGCCCCACGAAAAAATGTGTAACGTGTATTTATTATTTTATAAATTAAAACATAATAACTCAAAACCATGATTTTTCCGAAAATTTTTGTCAGGCCCCACCAACAAAAATGATCACGAGCCGCCACTGGTTGCAATAAACTGATATGTCCAAAAATGTTGACAAACATTGTAAGTATGATAATAGTAGAACATGATACCAGCAATAAATTACATAGTTTCATTTCTTTATATTTATCTATCTTCAGCATCCGCCTTTTTTATAATACTTGTGCGTCTTTTGAAATTCTTCTCTTTCTCTTGTAATTACTTCCCTTCAATAACCCACTCTCCTGGTCTCATAGAATGCATTACTACTGGGACTTTGTTTAGTGCAGTTGTCTGAGTCCTCTGTCAACGGATGTCTTCAACGGATCTCAGACTGAGATGGTATGACAGAGTTGGAAACACAGACCTGTGGATATCCGGACAGGAACCCATAATGACCCAAGTCAAGATGAGAAAATGGTCATGGGTCGGTCATGCCCTATGGAAGATACAGTCGAGTGTCACTAGACACGCACTTGAGCGGAACCCGCAAGGAAAATGAACAAGAGGACGCCCTAAACAGACCTGGAGACGAAGTCTTCTTGAGAAACTGAAGAGTGCTCAACTATCATGGGAGATCATAAAGAAAACAGCCAGAGACCGATAAATGTGGCGAACAACTGTTGATGCCCTATGCTCCACGAGGAGCGGAGAAGAATAAGTAAGTTGTCTGAGTACTGAGTGTCCTGTATTCTAAACATGTTCTTGTATTCACATAACACCTGCACATATCTGCAAGCATGTAATTTTATATGAATTAAAATCTAAAAAAACACATTTGAAATAGTTTCTCGATCACCAATAAAAAGTATCTAACGCAGTAGCTTCTTCTTTTTCTTTGCGTTCGTTCTTTACGACCAATTTTAATCACTCTTTGTGATATGTTTGATCTTTGCCAAGAACGTGTGTACGTTGCACATTGGTTTGTAGGCCCCTAAACGCATAGACTTCTACACGCTTAGGACACATGCATCCGATTTCAGCCAAACCTCTTTAGTCGCCTCTTACGACATGCATGGCAGGCAACAGTGGTTCTATTCTTTACACCCCAAATTTGGGTCCCGGTAACCACTCGGGCGGCGCAGTAGCTCAATTTGACTCATCATCAAAAACTGCATCATTGTTCTTGTCTTCAATAATTCGCCCGTGTGTTGCCGGGCTCTTTTTCTTTACTTCTTATTTTCTCTAATTCTGTTTGTCTCACAACGTCAGGATAAGCTTAAAGTAAAACAGTTTTAAAACTAAATTACGAATCTTCAATTCAAATATCTCAATCCTAACATATGCCAACAAGAGTTGCATGCACAGTGTATAACGGTACGATAGAAATACATTATAATGGTTGCTATACTATACTATTCTCATGTGCTATACAAAAAAAAAACCTTTAAAGGTGTGCGTCTTCTAACGTCTCTTGTCACCCAAGCCTAGCTACTGGCCTTCTCGTATAGGAATTGTTGTTAGAAAGACAGAGGGGACTGATGACGAGTAACTGGCACCAGAAAATCAGCAGCTTCGGTGAGATGTGGCTCGTTAACCTTGGTAGGTAGCTCATCTAAGAGAAGGTTAAATCTTATTTGTCAAACCTACGCTGCCTTGTGACTACACTCATTCATTGAATAGGCTTGGAGAGTGAACCCTGAGATTAAATCTGGAGCAGTAGTCCCTAAGGCAGTATGTCGCCCGTCTGCCCAGCGTGTTCGTATCGCGTTGGACTACGGGTAACTATCCCTCTGTGTGTGCGGGTTCAATTCCGCGGGATGGCAGAAAAGCCACAGATTCCCCAGATTTACGGTGTTCGTGGCACCGAACCGAAGGATTACGATGTCCATGACACCGAGCCGAAGAGCTGAAAAGCTCAAGTGCTTCTGGATCAGAAAAAAGGCAGTATGTCACTGTAGGGTATAGTCTTTGGCATTCTGGTAATCTCATGCGACGTCGCTGGCACCAAACTGTATGGACCTTGCCTTTCCATTGACTTTGCTAGCTGTGTGGAGTATGGTGTGTGGATACTGCTGCTTGGGCAATAGAGATCCTTCATATTAGCATACACAAACAGCGATCTGGAGAGGTCACTCCAGCTTGTCGTCATGTCGACAAAACACGGTAAGCACTAGTTTACTCTTATTCATCAATAATGCTGTATAGGACAGTTGGGTCACTTGACCCTGATGGATGACCGCCGGATCCCCAGAAAATGTTATACGTGAAATTGATATGCATACACATTGACAATAAAAAAAAGGGTGTTGATACATGTATTCTAATATGAGCGAGTAATTGCAAATAATCGCAATTCAATTTTTATACGTCGACTTCAAATAAATGCAAGTTATTGCGTACAAAGATAGTCTGTCCAATATGTTCTATGTTGTAGCATGAAATTCAGTGGCGTTGACTGTACCCTTGCCCAAGTTGGTGGTCACCTGTAAAGTCTCCACCATAAAGAAGTTTATACAGGGTGGGAAGTTTTTGTCTGACGACAGTGCATTTCCAATAGAAAATTATAATGTGATTGTGATAAAGTCTATCGCACTTTAACAGGATTTGAACATTTCATGTGGGGATTACCCAAGAAACCGGTAAAATAGCAAGAAAGGAACATTTTAAGGGTACTCGTTACTTTGGTACCAAGAGGTATTTGGTTTTCGCGTATCGAATACCTACTATTCGCTCATCACTAAGAAACGGAAAGGCGACAATTGCAGTAAAAAAACACTGCATTTCTCCTTGTTTTAGCGACAGTTTACTGTTAAATTTTAGTATCAGAGTTGAATACTAAGTTTATTCACAATGCAGTCACAAATTATTTACTTGCTTATTTAACCTGAACATAATTTTAATTCGAGGATAAGCCATCGTGTTAGTAAGTTTGTTTTACTTAGACTACACCACACAGCGTACCCGCAGCACACTTACTGACTTAGTTAAACAGTTCTGAACTTAGGTTATACCTACTCACGCTACTGCTGTACAGTGATGTGTACTGTGCTGTAGGTAACAGTAGGTACATTAGTTCGTATTATGCATATCTTCATTACGATTATGGTAACTCATTTACTGCTTACATTTATTATTTAAATTACAGAATATTAGTATATTATTTTATTGATACTACTAACTTATACTTTATATACTATATAATAAAGTTACTTATATAGTTATATATACTTGTATAGAAACTTATATTATACTATAGTTATAATTATGGTCAGATCAGATATTTTATCTGCTACCATATCATATGCTAGTAGACGGGCTATAGGCTAGAAGAGTAAACCCTGATATAAAATTTCCACTGCCTTGTCGATCATCATGGTTATGCAGGCTAGAGGAGTAAACCTAGACAACAAATCTGGAGGTAAAGACCCAAAGGCACTTGATGGTTATGTGTGTTTTCCATTCCATCTTCTTGCAAACCCTGCTTGATTCCAAACATGGATTGTCTTTTCTTTGGAGGAAATAGTAGGGTAGAGAGGGTTTGTGCAAAATGGGCAAGGCACATATAATCTGCCCAGGCTAAACATAAATGAAGAAGACACTTCATCCTTGCTTTCGGCTTAGGCACAACATGGAAAGCAACAGTCACAGGTTATTAGTCCTCCCTAATGGGAAAAGAGGAGGACGCACAGGTTACTTTGATGGTAAGAGTGGCTATTGGGAAAAACTAGCTGATGACTGAGTTATGGGGTAAACAACATTACGCAAAGATGCAGAATCTTTTGAAAAGAGACTTAGGTATGAGCTGAAAGGCAAGAACGACAAGCGCAAACTCAGAAGTCGGCACAGTAAAACACTTGCTAATTGACTGTCTGTAAAGATGAGAAGACCATATAAGACATGAGGAAATTAGAACAGTCGGAACAACACCTGCTATTAGATTTATTGAAAAACAGAGACTCAAATGGTTTGGCCACTTGGTCAGAATGAACCCGAATACACCAGTTGCAAGAGCGTACAACCTGAAAATGGAATCATCAAGAGGAAAGGGCAGACCAAGAAAAGATGGGTTGATGGAGTTACAGACATCTTAAAACTCCACAATACCACATCATATCAAGCGACCGAGCGTGCATTATCTCGAAAACCGATCATCAGTTAAACCTGCTACGCCTAGCGGCAAAAAAGCAGAGAAGGACAAAATAAAGAAAGAAAGAAGAAAGATGAAAAAGCCATGTATACTATAGTTATTACTTAAAAGAAGAGTGTACCCGTCCTAGAACTGGAGAGAGTAATTGTGTAATTCAGAATTGATTCTTTAAATTCCATATCTGACGATTGTTTTGAAATTAGCTTGTAGTTACGTTACAGTAATAATGAAAAGTTACAATTACATGATTTTGATAGCCTATATTTTAATGAATACCTTAAAAACCCTCCATGATCTGTAAGTTGCATCTTGGTAAAGGTGGATTGCCTGATCTTCTGTAGGGTGACACTGCCTTATGCCTAAATCCTGCTGTGGCACAAGAAAATTTTCCCTTTCAAGATGCCATGTCTTCTATTTTCTTCTGTTGCTGTTGGATTTCTTTTCTTGAAATGATTGTCCCAAACGAGTCATTCATATTATGACTTCTCTTTCTCCACACAATTTGAGTAGACATGTGAAGTTTTTTCTTCTCCATACAGTCTGAGTAGACGTGAAGTTTTTTCTTCTCCACACAATTTGAGTAGACATGTGAAGTTCTTTTTTCTCCACACAATTTGAGTAGACGTGAAGTTTTTTTTTCTCCACACAATTTGAGTAGACATGTGAAGTTTTTTTTTCTGTTTAAAACTCAGTGAACAAGAAGTCAACATTCAGATACCATGACCATGAAACACATTCATGCAAACATTAAAGAAATGATACAGGAAGCAGACACAACAGAGATTAATCAGGTACTTTGTGTGATATTCACTTTATGATACAAATAACTAGAACTCGTTTTTTTATGTTCAGACAATAGCTACTTATTTAGTTTCTCATGAAAATTGTGACATATCCTTTACAGGACTTTCCATCAACCACAGTAAATGGGTCATCAATTTTCTAGTCATCACTTATACGTTTAGTAGTTTGCCATTGCTTTCTGAGCTGGGAGGTCTATTTCTTACAGTTCGTAAAAATCCACTGGAACAAATTTGCCATTGCTTTCTGAGCAGTGAGGTCTATTTTTTACAGTTCGTAAAAATCCACTGGAACAAATTTGCCATTGCTTTCTGAGCAGTGAGGTCTATTTTTTACAGTTCGTAAAAATCCACTGGAACAAATTTGCCATTGCTTTCTGAGCAGTGAGGTCTATTTTTTACAGTTTGTAAAAATCCACTGGAACAAATTTGCTTCCAAACTGCAAACTGTGGAGTTTGAACCAGATACTCTTCGATTGTGATCGAGCTCACTACCACTAAGCCACAGATGCTCACAACTTCTTTAATACCTCATTTTTGTGATCAAACAACTATGACTACTTGTTTTTATGATACCCCAGATTATTCGGCTACTTGTTTGGTAATAATATTTAAGGTTCATATATTTATTAGGTTTTTAAAAAATGTTATGTTAAAGATACAATAACTACTTATTTGGTTTATAAAATCCAAGATAAAGGAGGTACTTGTTAGTTTTTTTGGCCAATTGACCGTCTGTAAAGACGAAAAAGGCTATATATATATATTACAGATAATGTAGGTATGTGTTAGATTTACTATATTACAGATAATGTAGGGACTTGTTAGATTTATTATATTACAGGTAATGTAGGGATTTGTTAGATTTATTATATTACAGATAATGTAGGTTCATAAACTAGTTATTTATTTGATTTATAATATTTGAGAAAATTTGATTGTTTTTGGTTTATGACATCTGTGATACAAATGAACTGCTTAAGAAAAGCTATTAATGTCACCAGAAGAGACAGAATAAAAAATGATGACATCAGGATTGATTGATAGGACCATCATCATTACACTTCGGTGAGTAGCCATGTGTGCTCCGATTTCTTTCTTACGAAGATCTCAGCGGCAGTGCACAAGCTCCGTAGCACAGGCGAGGATTCTCAGTGCAGTTTGGAGATAGTGAAAATATTTTGGAGGAATTTTATATTTTAAATATTTCTAATAGTGGCTTTCCAGCCTGCTCTTCTTGATTTTGAACTGCCAAGGGTATACTGGACCACGGGTATGTTTTATCGTCTATCTCCGATAGGATTGGGAACTCAATCTCACCTACACTGAGATCAGGAATCTCTAAAAATATCATGGGGAGCCAACGAAGTACTTTTGGAGCGAGAGGCGAGCACCTAACCTCAATGCCACAGAGACCCCCAATGACATGGATATTATAAGAACAAAATCTGGTATCAAATATATAGAATGTCAGGAAGGGAAATGGTTTGTACATCTCATGAGAAGGGATCCCATTCAGGCCTTTTAGTCGAAATGTTGCTGTTTATCGTCACTGTTTCTGTATTTTGTAAAACTATAGTACTTTGTTTGTACGTGTTTCGCTATTTACCAAGTTTTACTGCAGTCTTCCCCTATTCCCATTCAGTTACTACTACATGCGTACAATAGCAGAAGATGTGATGCAAAAGAAAGAACTAGAAACATGTGGATAGATTATATCACCAAGATACTAAGGTTACATGGGCTTATAGAAACAGCTGTAATATTTCTATCCCATGAGAGACAGCTTCAGTTCCCCATAACGCTAAATGTCAAATGTGGACCGGATGAGACATGAAAGAGAGCTGTAAAAGAAGTGACATGTTTGACTAGTGAATTATTTCTCTCTGGCTTTCATAATAAAGAGTATAGATTACAAGTGTATGAAATTGTTATGGAGAATCTGTTACATGCTGTTGTAATATTAATATTAGCTATATTTTAATGTAATCTCTGTCTCTCTTTCATTTGATCTTCAGGCTGTTACAGGGAATGAGGATACTAATGTTCCACATGTAATGGCAGAAATAAAACAGGAACTAGATAATGAGGTCAGTGTGTTTACATCTTAAAATGGTGTTGTTTGACTCTGATGTTAATTAAGTTTTGTTTTGTTTAAAGCTTCAATATTTGGTGAAAAACTGTTGATTTCTTGTTATTGGTGTTGTAGGAGGGGGTCTCCTTCGGCCCTCCCCTGTTGATGATGGGTGTCCTCGTCATGATCTAACCCATTTCCCACGAGACCATCCCTGGGGCCACTGCTAACGATATCACGTGTGCCATCCCCACGATGTATACCCTGAAAGATATTGTCAAGAACAACATAGACCCCCAGCATGAAATAGAGAAGGCAAGGACTATGCCCTTGCTCGTAAATTGAAAGACGCAACCCTTGCAAACCATGCTGATGTGAACATAGGGCCCTAGCACTAAAAAATAGCATAAATAACGCCATCACCACTATAGTATTCCGTTTCACAGACCTGACCGTGGAATCCACGCGATCCACACAATCCTTGCCATGAAACAACGCATTGTTCCCCCAACCAACAAAATGTTGGTCAAATTGCACACGCTTTTGCGCATCGAAATCAATTATCACTGGCTCGGTATGCGTCCAGAGTTGAAAATTACATAGTGCGTCGCAATTAGTATTTCGCTCATAATCTGAGCTCAAAGATTTATTATCAGACCCATGCATTCTTAAACCAATACGTAGTGATTTGTGTTTATTTTCACCACGCTCCCTGCTATTGTCTACTGGAAGACAATCATTATTTGCATGCTCACAGGCACAACTGGATTCCGAATCATTTACTTCCTCTTGGTTGTGCTGACTCTGAGTGACCTCAAGTTCATGTGTTGTTACCAACGTGTCACTGGATCGACACACAAATAAATCATTCGGCATTTGTACAGGCGAAATTTGCTCCCGATTTAACTTCTCTTCTGTGTCCCCTCTAATGATGGCCCTGGACCACCTTTCTTTTCTCCTTGTCGTTACAGATTGACTGCCACGGTCAACACCCTTACGTTTCAACAAACACCCCTTACTATTTGAGCCCACTAACGCTCGATTAAATTTCTTTGAATTAACCTGGACCGTTTTATTTCTTCCACGTCGTTTCCCATTTACTTTAGCATTGTTTGATTTCTGAACCACTGATTCATTAAATAGAGAACCCACACGAATTGGCAACATCTTCCTCGACCCAACTATTCGTGTTCCATGAGGACGACGTGTATGATATTCCTCATATTGCTTCTCTGACTGATGATTTTGAACAATACCTAATTGTTCTATTTGTTGATCGTTGTCTTGTAGGGCTGTTGAGGAGGGTGATAATAGACAACTTTGTTCCATCTCCAGTCCCTCGCCGGTAATACTAACGATAGATTTCCTCATGTCTTCCTTTTCGTGATCCCTATCCGTAGTTAAACCTTGATTATCCCGTTCTATATCCTGCACTGCATTCGTCAGATGGATTTCCTGAGAATTAACTTCTGCTATGAAAGGGGAGACTGGTAAGACATATGATTCATCATCGGACCAATCGAAAATGGATACCAATGTATGGCAGACTTGAGGAGCAACCACTACCACACAGGAAGAATGTAGTAAGATATTCAGCTCTACACATGATACATCGACGGACGACACCAAAGCAATGGGATCAATATTGGACCACTCCACCAAGGATTCCATTGTATCGCAATCTTTACAATCAATCTCCTCTACACAGGAAAAGTGTAGAAATAAATTCGGCTCTGCATCTGAATCTTTAATAACGGAAATCAAATCGTGATTTTCCTCTACCCTGGGAAAATCTAATAAAAAATTAGGCATGGTACTTAGCCCATCAACATCTGAAACAATCAAATTATTATATTGTTTCGTCTGGCGCTTGCCATCTGAAACTGGTAAAGAATTCTGAAGCTCATTCGACTCACCACCGAGTAAATCATAACAATTAAATCCTGGTATCAGGCAGCTACCTATTGATACAGAGGGACTAATGGGAGATAAATGCTGATCCTCTTCCCCTTCATCCCCAAGCGCATCATAAGTGTCAATGGTCTGGTTTTCCTGGGCCATGCCCCTGGACACCCAGGGATGTGCGCTCTTTCTTATGTCCTGACTGTGGAAAGAAGAACAATTATAGTTTCCCCCCAAATTGTCCCTGTTATTGGACCTCCCATAACCCCGTTGTCGATTATTCGAACCACTATCATGCTGAGATGGATGTGGAACATTGTGGTCAGACTGGTTGCACAATCGCCTGGGTATTTCGACCCGACGACCCACAACCCCAGATCCTAAGTCACTTAAGCGACGTTGCATAAGCCGCATTTGAGAATTTATCTCAGGCTCCGCTCCGGGGATGGGATTGGATTCCCATCGCAACGCCTCATCTCTGCATTGCAGGAAGGTAGTGGAGGGTGCTCCTGCAACTTTGGACATCAGCATGCCGGAACACAACCTGTTGCTAAGGGATGCCACAAAGTGATCCCGAAGATTGTTGGGATCCAGGGGAATCGATCCCTCCCTAGACTGAGCCGTGGTGACTTTCATGAATAGCTCCGCTATCCGATGGGAATAGTCAAGGCACGTCTCTTCGCTATTCTGAGAAGAGCGAAAGAAAGCAGACAGTAGCGCATGAGCTGATCTATTGTCACCAAACACACCCAGGAGGCCTGTCAACAGGGACTCTGGGTCCTTCACCGTCATCATTTGTATGGCAAGTTCCCTACGGACTGAATCGGAGACGTGCTCGAAAAGCGCATTGACCCTATCCTGACCTTCCAGCCCATAGTACGTCCAGTAATGTCGAATGTCCCGCTCAAACTCATCCCCAGAGGGACCATCACGAACCCCAAATGTCCGTGGGGGCCGACATGGAGGACGAGGGACGTTCCATGCAGTAGGATAAGACGGCACTGGAACAGATGAACAGCCATATCCATCCAAAACCGGGGATTCCACCAAGGCTGCGGGAGGTGCCAGTACAGGAGGCAGTACCTCCAACGTCGCATCCTCACCGGCCCTATTTCCTCTAGTTCCACGGTGAGCCATATTAAAGAACAGTCCACCTAGTACAAGTATCGTTCGTATCCAAAGCAGAAAAGCTGCGATTATATCGACTCAAAGTGTACAAACTGTTATTAAAATATAGTCAACAGCTAACATAGCCCACAAATACGAAAAATTATATCCATAGAACATTAGTAAGAAGGCTATAAATTCATTCGTACATTATATATGGTACATTATATGCAAATACAGTGTCACACACCAGTGAATGTATAGCTGAAAAAAATCTTTGTGGCAGTTACAAAAGGCAAGCAAATGAAAAAGGTATACTTACTCTATAAATAACACATCAAGTACCAAAGTGTGGAATGCTCACATTACACCTCAATTGTCAATCATTGTATAGCGTGATCAAATATGCATAACTTCCCATATACTGGACACAGGAAAAAGTAAAGTCCGTTAATTGAAGCAAAAATTGTTATGGTTTCCTTGACCGGGGGGTAAACACGCCGGTCACTTTCCCTGTAGGAAAGACAATAAAATTGAAGACGAGAGCTTTGATTGAAGAGTATAGATGAAATCCTTGACCGGGGGTAAACACGCCGGTCACCTTCCCTGTAGGAAGGACAATAAAATTAAGACGAGAGGTATGATTGAAGAGTATAGATGAAATCCTTGACCGGGGGTAAACACGCCGGTCACCTTCCCTGTAGGAAGGACAATAAAATTAAGACGAGAGGTATGATTGAAGAGTATAGATGAAATCCTTGACCGGGGGTAGACAGCCGGTCACCTTCCTGTAGGAAGGACAGTAAAATTTAAAATGAGGGCTTTGATTGAAGAGTATAGATGAAATCCTTGACCGGGGGGGTAAACACGCCGGTCACCTTCCCTGTAGGAAGGACAGTAAAATTTAAAATGAGGGCGTTGATTGAAGAGTATAGATGAAATCCTTGACCGGGGGGGTAAACACGCCGGTCACCTTCCCTGTAGGAAGGACAGTAAAATTTAAAATGAGGGCGTTGATTGAAGAGTATAGATGAAATCCTTGACCGGGGGGGTAAACACGCCGGTCACCTTCCCTGTAGGAAGGACAGTAAAATTTAAAATGAGGGCGTTGATTGAAGAGTATAGATGAAATCCTTGACCGGGGGGTAGACACGCCGGTCACCGTCCCTGACGATAGGGCATAGGGAGCAGAATACTAGGCATACCAACGAATCTTGTAAACAGATATAAAAATTGACTTACATATGCTGTAGATTCTGGTCCACGAACGTGACTAAACAAGGTGGGCAGTTGTTGTTTTGTTTATTCTTGACATCATTGTAGTAGGGGGTAAGGTAGTTTTCATGGATGGTTAAACAACGAGGTAGTTTTCTTTGATGGTCATATAACAGACACTGGATTTAAATTTATATTGCTTTATTCTTGATGTTAACTTTTAGACGTACACAACACGTCCGTTCATGTCAAAGGATTTTTTTCGTCTTCTGTTTACTAATTGTTCCTAGCAACCGTTACTAAATCGTCACTATTTTACTACACAAAAGCGTCATGTCTCGTAGTTATGTGTTGTACTTCTGCATAGAGTACAACACATAGTCTCAACTATTAAATAATCTAATTCTACTACACTAACTATCTGGCTAACTGTCCATTCCTCCGCTGCCATCTGGGAACTATGACACCCCCTGGAAACCTCGCCATCGTCCCGACGGCGAAATGCCAAGAAAAAAATCGCACAGGTAGTATTCAGTGGGGTGATTAGAGTGGTGAGAGCTGAAAGGGACCAAGTCACCTCACGTGTTAACGTGGCTCCACAACAACTAACTATAACAGCCAACCATGGTCGAAAAGAAAAGAAAATCCTGACGGGATCTCAGGAAGACCCAAGTTGAATGAGCTACTTGGTAAGGAGTCACCACACGTCGTTGGACGTGACTCATCAACTGGCCATAGGTGACCATGGCTAACTTCAACAGTAACCCTCTGTGCTCTTGTGCTGAAACCATAGTACTAGAAATCAATCAGCATTACTATAATTGATCTGGAAAATATATGCGCCGTATGTCTACGACGGCGACCTAACAGCATAACACTTGGCCAATGTGAGGTGGCTGTACTGGGACATCCAATCCTCACATGAGGTAGTATTGGTTTGATGGCAGCTCGCATCAGTATGTCACTATCACTATGTCTTTCTTGCATGTCAGAGTCTTGTCACATTATCTGAAATCTCAAACAAAAAACAAGTTACAAATCGAAACAAAAGGAAAAACATATATATAACGTTAAACTTATCACGTTATATGTCCTCAACGAGGTAATATCAACCAACCCCCAATGCCCAGGGAAATAATGAAATTCAACATATGACCAACAACTATGGAACAACATATATGATGCTCAATAGCCAACTTCATATATCAATATTAACAACCCCAATCCCGGGCATAAATAATCCCGAATCCAAAATACTCGGATCAACATCATATAACCATGTCGGAACTGTGAAAAGTTAATGTGTGCCATCAACATCAAGTGAGATAATTATAATCAGCCTCCTTGTAGCAGAGGAGGGGATCCTCACGATAACATCAATGCTCCCATTTTCTCATCTTAGAGCCGCAATGAAAGAAGTTCACAACGTCGTCATAATAAACATCCATATAACAATAAAAAAAAACAATGCAAATATTTTCCATGGAATCTCCAACCATGTGGAGTGATATAATATAACCCACCTGGGCTATTGATCATCCACCCTCAACCCCAAAGAATACCTCCAAACAGTATACAAATTCAATTTACTTAATAACTCCTCACCAAGGGAATCGTTATCATAATTACTAATACCCAAGTCGCATCTATGTTAAACAACAATTTTTATACTCTCATTCATTTTGTGCCAACCAATGTCCAAGACATTTTCATTATCCCAAGAAATTTTCACATCTCTTTATGTGGCGGCCAGATATCATCAGCCGAGATTGGCTCGCATCATTAATGGGGACTATAACATAATAGCCTGATTGGACATCGGGTGTCTGTACTACTCGGTACACCTGTTGGGAATAAAGGTTTCCTAATTTATTGACACCCCTAGTATGGTCTATTCGCCTGCGTACCATACTATCCAACGGTATAATATCAAATTTTCCTTGTTTAATATCCGCTTGTTTATGGAGACTGGCCAACCTGTCGCTGACCTCCCTATGGGCCTCCGTTAATCTCTTTCTAGGACAGACTAAATAGTCTTTCTCTGCATCGTCAGGATGAAATAAGTCTTCGATGATAAAATTTATAGGTAATTGAGGATGTCTACCAAAGAGTAAAAAGTATGGTGACCACCCAGTAGAAGTATGGGGAGTAATATTGTACCCTAACACTATATTAGGTACATGTCTAGACCATTCTACTTTATCAGACTCCTCTAATGAACGGAGCATAGCTAACAATGTCCTGTTAAACCTTTCACATATGGCATTCCTCGTGGATTATATGTAGTGGTCTTGGATTTTTTATCCCATATCTTTGACAGAGTTCAAGAACAATGGAGGACTCAAACCCTTTTCCTTGGTCCGAGTGAAATTTACTGGGTATCCCAAAGTCTGGTATCCATCTACTCTGTATGACTTCTGCCACTGTTTTTGCAGTTTGGTCAATAGTAGGGTAAGCGACCACATACTTAGTAAACACATCAGTCATAATCAAGATATGTTTAAACCCATAGGAATCTCTTGGAAGTTCAACAAAATCCATGGCAACCATCTCCAACGGGCGGTTGGCTACAATATGACCGTAGGTAGTCGTAATCTTCTTTAGAGGTTTAGACATATTACAAATGGAACAAGACTTTACCAAATTATTGACATCCCCATTCATTCCACACCAAAAAAATCGAGATTTTAATCATGAAATATGAGACATGAAAGAGAGCTGTAAAAGAAGTGACATGTTTGACTAGTGAATTATTTCTCTCTGGCTTTCATAATAAAGAGTATAGATTACAAGTGTATGAAATTGTTATGGAGAATCTGTTACATGCTGTTGTAATATTAATATTAGCTATATTTTAATGTAATCTCTGTCTCTCTTTCATTTGATCTTCAGGCTGTTACAGGGAATGAGGATACTAATGTTCCACATGTAATGGCAGAAATAAAACAGGAACTAGATAATGAGGTCAGTGTGTTTACATCTTAAAATGGTGTTGTTTGACTCTGATGTTAATTAAGTTTTGTTTTGTTTAAAGCTTCAATATTTGGTGAAAAACTGTTGATTTCTTGTTATTGGTAGCATTCCAATATCTTGTATTTGTTCATGTGTTCAGTTGTACTTATATTGTAAAATATGTTCCAAAATGTGTTTGAAATTATACATTTCTAATTTGGCTAATTGGACATCTCATTTGGACTTGCTGATTCCACATTGAAGTGTCAGCAAATCCTGAAACTGGTCTAAGAAAATTGCATACAATTCCATGAGTTTTACTTTCCCTGTAGATAAGCTGTTATGTCATTTTATGGATCATTTCACAGAAATAATCTTCTTGTCTTTTACATAAATATTTATGTCAACTGTTGCCGTTTGCTGTCCATATTTCAAGGAATATTGAAAATAAAATGTGATAATATTTGAATATTATTTGTGGTAAAATAATTAAAGTTGTAATAGTATTTCTTCACTGCTTTCAAGATAATATTTTACCATTTCTTGGTTTCTAAACATGTTTCTGAAATGTTTATTTACAGAGCGAATACAGAAATCTAGAACATGTTCCATATCTGACAGACATCAAACTAGAACAGCAATGTCAGGTAATGGTTTATTTGTATTGTACAAACATTTACTTTCTTAATTAACTTATAGTATACCTTGCTAAGCCAGTGATGTTTGAGATGACATGGAGAACAACTAAGGGGAACACCAAAACGTTGCAGACCTTCATCAATAGATGATTGCGCAGGATATTTCATCTGCCATGGTATAACAGGACCACAAACATGGGGCTTTGGGATAGAGCGGGACAACGACAAGCGGAACAAGAGATAAGGGGCAGAAGGTGGCGATGGATAGGATACACACTGAGGAAACCCTCTGACAATATCACAAGACAGGCTCTCTGATGGAACCCCCAGGGCAATAGAGGTAAGGGGAGACCCAGGAACACCTGCAGATGGGAGTTAAAGACGGAATGCAAGAAAATGGGGAACAAACATTTTAGTACAGTGAAAGTAAAAAAACATTCTCATACTTTGATGTATATTGGGAATACAATGTTAGAGCTGTATGTTTCTTCTACTATTGGCACAAGATAGGGGATATGGTCAACATCACGCGAGCTGTTTCTACATCCCAGTGTTTTTCTAATACTCAATTGTGGTTGGTCTAATCTGATAGCTATTAACGGTCAGGAAATTATTCCATTCCAACTGGGGAATGTTATCCTTGAAGCACATGTCTATGAAACAAGTTCGTTAACAGATTTCAGTAAACTTTGGAGTTGTAGGAAAAGTTGTTTCAAGTAAATGTTATTGACATGAGAAGATGTTGGTTAAACTGATATTTATACTTGTCATTATTTCAGATCTCTCAAGATATTATTAGCAGTGAAGATTTGAATATGGAGACTAGTAAATGTGACATCTGTGATGATGAAACGGTAGGAGAAGAAGAAGTAGTCAAGCAGGCTGAACTATGGGGAGAAGATAGACATATAAAAAATGGTATGTAGGTCATTTGTGATGTGTAGTGGTGGTGCATTTACGGTTTGTTCTGTGACACATTTATGATGACCCAGGTAAAGACGAGAAAAAGGTGATGGGTCAGGCAAACCCTGTGAAAGACACAGTCGAGTGTTACTTGATTGGAACCCGCAAGAGAAATGGAAAATGGGATGTTATAAATGGAGATGGAGTCTTCTTGAGGAACTGAAGGATGCTGGGCTATTCTGGCAAGCCATAAAGAAAACAGCCAGAGATCAGGAAATGTGGAGAACAACTATTGATACTCTACAAGAAGCGGAGAGGAATAAGACAAGAAGACATTTAGGGTGTGTTCTGTGATACATTTATATATTCTGTTACACATTTATGATTTGTTGTCAGGAATGTGCTGCTAGTTGTCTTCTATAGCTCCTCATTTGTGATTTTATCTTGCCGAAATATTTACAGGATTCTCCCAAGACATTAATTTTGAAAGATCTTTAATTTATGTGTAACGTCTGCTGTCATTTTCCAGCACTCACTATTGTATAGAAAAATTTCAAAAATGTTATTTTGGTATATTCTGAGTTTGGTGTTCAAACCAAGTTCTTTTAATCTCCATATGAATGTTTCATGTTATATATTTATTACTATATACATTTCATTATTTGTGACTGTTCTATGCTTGTATGTTTCAGAAATCATTGATGACACATTGAACCACTTCACAAATACTCAGGATGATGTTCAGAAAATTAAAGTAGAAAGTGAATACAATGTTGAACATTCACAACTTGTAGGACATGTTTTATCAGAGAATCTTCCAGAACATACTAGAAACATTGACAACAGCTCCAGAGACATGGGAGAAGGTTTGGAGAGGCTAACAGAACATACTAGAAATATTATGAAGAACACATTAGATGAGACTGATTTTGAGATGGTTCATGGACACAAAGGAAACACAATAATCAAAAGAGAAAACATGAATGGAGATCTGTGTTTTGTATCTACAGAACAGATCGTCAATGATTTAAGAGAGTCAGTGAAAGTCATCAGGGATTATCAGGACATGACAGATGATGGTATGGATAAGATGTGTGAGAATGATGACAACTTGTCTGTCAATAGTGGATATTGTAGCACAATGTCAGAAAATGAGTACTGTATTTCTAAGAAAAGTAGTAGACATATTGTCAGTAGTCAGAGCTTGGACAAATGTGATGTTTGTGGAACAGAATGTAAACAAACTTGTCACATTCAGAGACGCATAAGAACACATGCGGGTGAGAAAGTTTACAAATGTGATGTTTGTGGTTTAGGATTTGCTCAAAAATGTAACTTGCAGAGACACAGAGGAACACACACAGGAGAGACACCTTATAAGTGTGATGTTTGTAATGTAGGATTTGCTCACAGTTGCAGCCTAAATAAGCACAGAAGAATACATACTGGAGAAAAACCTTACAAATGTAATGTATGTGGTTTAGGATTTACTCGAGGTGTTGACCTGCAGATGCATAGAAGAACACACACAGGAGAGAAACCTTACAAGTGTGATATTTGTGGTATAGGATTTTCTCAAATTTGTAACTTGCAGATGCATAGAAGAACACACACAGGAGAGAAACCTTACAAATGTGATGTATGTGGTTTAGAGTTTGCTCAAAATGGTAATCTACAGGTGCACAAAAGAATACATACTGGAGAGAAATCTTACGAGTGTGACATTTGTGGTGTAAGATTTACTCATACTGGCAATCTAAACAGACACAGAAGAATACATACAGGAGAGAAACCTTACAAGTGTGATATATGTGCTTTAGAATTTGCTCGAGGTGGTGAACTACAAACACACAGAAGAACACACACAGGTGAGAAACCTTATAAATGTGAGGTTTGTGGTTTAGGATTTACTCAAATTTGTAACTTGCATATGCATAGAAGAACACATACAGGAGAAAAACCTTACAAGTGTGATGTTTGTGATTTAAGATTTACCCAAAATGGTAACTTGAAGATACACCAAAGAACACACACAGGAGAGAAACCATACAGATGTGATGAGTGTGGTGAAGTATTTACTTATGCTAATTACCTAAAGAGACATATAAGAACACATAGAGAAGAGAAAATTTGAAAATGTGATGTAGCATTTACTCATCAATATTGTAAATTGAAAACAAGCATAAGAACACACACAGGAAATGAACTTTACAAATATGATGTTTGTGTTAGAGAGTTTGCTCAAACTGATAACCTGAGGACATATGGATGAAAATCATGGCATATCCTTTACAGGACTTAGCCATCAACTACAGTAAACGAGTCGTCGATTTTCTAGGCACCACTTGTACTTCAGTAGTTTGCCTTTTATTTCTGAACGGTGAGATACATTTTTACTGTTCATAAAATCCACTGGAAAGAATTTGCTTCCAAAATGCCTGTCGCAGTTAGAACCAGGTACGCTTATGCTGTGATCGAGCTCACTACAGCTTACGCTACAGATGCCCACGGATGAAAATATAGAAAAATAAAACCGCAAATATGATTTTGTTATGAGATTTTGTTAAAGATAGCCTTAGGGTCACACAGAGTAAACCATATAGAAAAGCTTACAATGTGAAGTTTGTGGTGTCAGATTTACCAGGGAAAGTAATTTAAAGAAACATAAAAGAGAAGTCATATAAATATAAACAAATTCTCACAGTACTTAAAGCTATGTTAGCAGTACACCTCAAGCAACGACTGTTTGTCCACTAGTTCCATTTTATTTTAGTTATTATGTCTGGTTGATTACAGTCTTGACATCCTTACGATATATTGCATTCACAATGTGAGATCCTGGACTATGTTCAAAATGAAGGCATGCATATAGTCAACAACTGTACTATAAACACTCACATTGTGAAGATATTATCACTATTTTCCCATTGGTTTTAAAAAAATGTGTTTTTGATTTGCATGTCACATGTAATTTTATTGCAGATAGTGTTCACTGTGTGTGAGAGATGGTGACTTGTTTCATATATATCATGCAGCCCAATATTTTGTGAAAATTGTATGATACTCTTCATGAACTATCTTCAAAGATAGGGGGCATCTGTGGCATAGTGATCAAGCCGTTTGCCTTGCCTTCTGGAGACTGGGTAAATCCAGGTCACATTATTCATTCATAAGTAATTATTTTTAGAAGATTCATAGGTTTGTTGCCGCCCGTGTGGTGCCGGGACCGCAAGGGAAGCAAAGAATAGTACCACTGCAACCTACTAGTCATGTCGGAAGAGGTAAGATTGATGTAGGACCTAGGGAAGCTACCCTAATAAATAAAAAGCATCGCAGAAATTGAATGTGCTGGCCTACTTGTAGACACATAACTGGCATAACGTACAATTGCTATTAGACTCAGATCTCACCCGAGTGGTTACCGGGGCCAAATTTGGGGTGTAAAGAATAGAACCACTGTTACCTGCCATGCATGTCGTAAGAGGTGACTAAGAAGGTTTGACTGAAATCGGATGCACGTGTCCGCTAGGGAATGTTAACCCGAAACAAATGCTTGCAGAAACCGGGTGCACCAGGCCGTAAGGCGTATAACATGGTGCAACGACCCCTCACAATGAGGAATGGGATAACGGATTCTACGGCCGCCAAAACGTACTGCGGGAAGAGGTCAGCACAAACGGGAAGCAGAAATCATAGGAATTATATCCTACAGAACTGCCCCCAGTATGCAGACTTGAGAAGAAAGAGGTGGCCCACTTACACCAGCGTCCAAGATAAACTGTATTGCATGGCTGATAATCTGAGGCAGATGGCTGTCTTTATTAGAGAATCCAAAATCCCAATCTAGTGAGAATGCAGAAGAAGAAGAAGACTCAGATCACATGCACATCACACAGAGTGGTCTATTTGGAGCGTTCAAAGAAGAAGGTTTATTGTTGGAGCTATACTGTGTACAACACTCTCGGCAGATGGCGTATCATACAGGGAAACCCGGTGCAAAGAAGTCAACCCTTGGCCTTTAGACCATTATGTTAAATTTAGAAGATGAAGTAATAGGAACATTTGCAGAGAAGTTGCGTCTGATAATTTAGCTTAGAAGTTTCCACAAATAAACTATTTAGTTCTAATGGTAACCAATATAAATATTGTATTGTATATAACTGGAATCTGAATCTGTGAGAATTTAGTATGGATGTATAATGGTGTAGCTGTATTAAGTGATGAATAAACATTTGGAAAGTAAAGAACTTCTGTCTCTTCATGTACATACACCTCACTGGTGCAGTTTGTGAATGAAAGCTTGAAATACCTCATTTCACGATTAATCTAATGCTGCACTGGTGTTTACAGAGATTTGTTTACGGAGAATAACTTGTGGAAGATGATCACTTTCCTGTGCACCTAGGGCATTATAGAAAGCAAAGCAAGCATCCAGATTAGAGAGTAGTGTCATAGTATGACATCATGTATTAATCATGTTGGGTAGCCATCATTTAAACTAGACAGGTTGGAGCCTAGGAGAACCTGGTTCACAACCATGTTTGATCGATTTCACAAGCATTTCTACATTCCTCCAATAAAGCGTTGAAATCACTTCATGAGATACATTTTTTTCTGGAAAATCCAAGTATTTTAAGGAAAACAGTTGACTGTGTTAGGAATTAGTACATATAGACATACTGCTAGATTTTAAGAGCTTTGATTGAAGTGGTCAGAAAAGCACAGACTAGTTCGGTTAATTGCTGGACGCTGTTGGAGATATTGCGAAGAAGATCCAAGCAGAAATTCCAAACTGAAATATATAGGCATACAAAATAAATAATAAATTTGGCATTTCTGATACCTAAATCTCCTACAGTTCCATAATGTCTTGCGCTTCTCTAGTGACTTATAATAATTCCTCTCGTACCGTTATACGTACATAGGGCCTGCAAGTAATTTCTCCATACCGCTCTATCCTGGGCAACTCGCTCAATCTCCTCCATGGAACCGAGACTGATATCTCCTGCCTCTCTCAGCAAAGTTCGTTTCAGGGTCTCCTTAGGTCGACCTCTCTTTCTTGAACCCTTTACATCCCACTTCAATGCCTGCTTTGATATTCGTTGATCATTTCTCCTCAAGGTGTGCCCAACATATCTCCATCTTCTCTTTCTTATAACAGTTGTCACTAGTGGTTGACCAGCCATATCTCTGATTTCATCACTTCTCCTGAATTCGTTCCATTTTATATTCATTATTTTTCGCAGACATCTATTTTCAAATGTATTCAACTTACTTTCTATATCTTTAGTCATTTTCCAACTCTCACTGGCATATGTTAGGATTGATACATTTGAATTGAAAATTCGTAATTTAGTTTTAATACTATATAACTTGCAGTTGCATATTTTATTTAGACTTTTAAAAGCTGATGTTGCTTTGCCAATTCGTATCATAATTTCTTTTTTAACATTTCCTGTGCAATCAAAATTGCTACCTAAATAGGTGAACTGCTCTGTTATTTTTATCATTTTAGATTTCAGTGTGATATCTGCATTACTTGCCATAGGTGTCTTCATTATATTTGTTTTTCATAGTTTATCTGCAGTCCAACTTTTGATGCTATAGATGACAAGTTGTCTGTTTTTTTGTGTGCATATCTTGGTTGTTTCTACTTAACAAGGCAATATCATCTGCAAAATCCAAATCTTCCAGTTGACTATTTTGACAGTGACTTGGATGAGAGTTATTTTTTGACAGGATTCTGCTATGCCATCTAACCAATTTTTTTCGTAGTCTTCCTCTCCCCTTCTTTTCTGTTGTAGAAGACTGTTTATAGTTCAGTTTGACTGCATTCTTATTAAGTGGCCGCACCACTTCATTCTTTGTTTCCTGATGTAATTCAAGCAAGGTTCTATCCCAACTTTCTTTCTTGTGCTGATATTGGTGACTCTGTCTTTATTGGTGTTGTTGCCTGGTAACTTTTCTAGGCATCACATTTCATATGTAATTTTTTTGCAACTGTGATTTGCTCACTGTCCATGTTTGGCTCTGGTAACACAAAGTATGTATGAAAATGGTGTTTGTTAAATACATCATATACATGTGAACATGCTGGAGCACATCTTTAGCTAGTGATTTAGTTACTGGAATGCGAGGTCATGTGGTGTAGTTGTGGTCTGATTTCCCATAATTCTTACCTGAGTCTGCAGTCCCATAAGTTTATAGTTGGCTTTGGCCTGTCATTGGCTTACCTATGGTCAAAAGAGTTCAGAGTAAAGATAATATTCAACAAGATAATTCTAAAACAATCAAATAGTGGCCATGAATTTGCATACCAAGTTAAATTTGCTTTATTATATTGAGTACCCAATAGAAATACAACTTATACTTTATTAATTCCTAGGAGGAAAAAAGTATTTGAAATGATGACAGTAACGAATAGTTCAAATAGTTTCTAGCCGGCAACATAAATCAGAGCCAACTATAAACTTATTAGCCATATATATTAGAAATGTTGTATCTGAAACAAAGTTAAACACGTAAACACAAAGTACTACAGTTTTACAAAATACATAAACAGTGACGATAAACAGCAACGTTTCGACCAAAAGGCCTTTATCAAGCAAACAATACAACAAGAATGACGAATTTGAGGAACACTACAAATGGACGATTACATGTGGAAACATAAACCTATCGATTCCCAGACATTTGCACATTTGATATTAGCACAATGACGGTTGCGTATCTCACATTAGCCCATTTGACGGAAGCACATATAGACAGTTGTACATATAGACGATTGAACATTTTACAGAACATAGAGAACTAAACATAGACAAATATAATGTTGTTTTATTAGTTTAATATGAGATGAAGCACGGTAAATCTGAAGCGGAGATGTAAAATGTAGCAAACTATCCGCAAATATTGTCGCATTGACAGGAATTTACGTTTTTGCCATAGATCTGGTGTGAAACTGAAACTAACATTGTCGCATTGATAGGAATTTACGTTTTCGCAACTAGATTTAGTGTGAAACTGAAACTAACATTGTTGTTTGTTATTGATCGTAGTGGTTTCTGTGACAATCACTTGCCTAGTTAAACAAATTAGCAATGTTGATGAGTTATAGTTTGTTAAATGCTAGAAAAATAAGTTACTTATCTTTAATTCAGCAACTGATTTCTGGGACAAGGCTATAATTTGTTGTTCGAGATACAATGGTTTGTTTACTCTACTCTATTGTAGTTGTTAGATCTTGTTTATTTCTACGTTTTTGTGATTTTCTAGTAGAATGTAAATGAATGTTATTACAGGTTGTCTGATTGTTCAAATTATTTATTTATTCATTTCTGCTAACAATTATATTTGTTTCTATTGTTTGCCAAGTCCTGTAGAAAGTGACCAGTCATACGACAGCCTTGACAGTGATCCAGAGGATATATTCCCTTTTTTTCGACCAGCAAGGCACCCTAGTCTTGTCTTTTTCATCTCACAGTATGGAAAAAGATGTGATTGATAAGTGTATTATGACATATTTTAATGTATGCTAAATGAACACTGTGTGCTCATGTTATTCACAGGGCCCTAGCTGCTTTTCCATGCATTTTATAAAGTAGCCCTAAAATTTTTGTATGTGAATTCCTAGTAATCATTGTATCTGCACTAAAATAATATCACAACCTTCTTTTATTCATCTACAGTCAGTTTCTTCAAGCTTTATTTTGGCACATAATTGTTGCAGCAGATGTACACTTTTACAAACCAGCAAGCAGCTGCAACAGGGCACACAATCCCGAGGGGACCAATATATACACAGACGGATCATCAGACACGACAGGGAGAAAAGGAGGGGCCAGAACCATCATCATACTCCAAGCCAGCAGGACACTAACAAATTCAAGTGCCACTGGAGAACTCTCAACAAATTTTAGAGCTGAACAACAGGCAATTGTGGACACCTCAAAAATACTGCAGCAAAGAAACATCCAAAACAACAAACTTGTCTTCCTTTACGACTGCTTGTCAGTTCTGCAGACAAAATAAAAATTTTAAGAGAACCACAAGATAATATGGAAAGAGAGCTGACACAACAGTGTGCATACCAGACAGAAACTTCAACTGACATAGCTTCATAGAGGCAACCCATCTCATGGTTTAGACGAGCATACGAAACTGAACACAAAGAAGATACAGTTTTGGTTCAGGATGTCAACATGCTGTTTGATCTTGTTCATTTTGGTGTTTTTGTGTATTATTTGAATTTGCCTCTTGTTATTTTATCCATATGTGATAAAGAGCAGTGGTAGAGAACACAACCTTGTCTGACACCTGATGTAATGGAGAACCAGTCGGTCATTCCTTCTGTTGTTCTTGCTGTACTCTGGCTATCTTGAAATAGGGCCATGATATTACCTAATAGTTGTCACTGGATGCCATATTCTTCCAGGATTTTGTTGTACCCACTTTTCCCCTGATCGCAACTGGTCTCTTCTTGTTACCCCCAGCATTCTAATCACTTAGATGTTCCCAGTAACACATTATTGATATTTATACCACGGTATTGATTATTATATTTTTTAATGTTCTTTTTATTTTTAGAGTCGAGATGGAGTTTTCAACAAATCAGAAAGGAAATACTGTTTTGACGTATCTTGGTTTTGAGTACAACAAATTTAAAGAAAATAAAACAACTGGTGTGATAACTTGGAGATGTAGAGAGTGTAAATCCAGCCGCTGAAAGGCTTTTGCCAAAACAAATGATGGCAATATTGTAGAAGCACCATCCTCACACTCTCACGATTCCTGCCCACAATAGGCCCAAGCAAACATTGCAATGAGAAAAATGAAAGAGTTTATAAAGCATGTTGGCGCCACTCGGAAATGTGATTGGCATGAATAGTGTGGTTTTAGCCTTTATAAAAGGCTAGGCCTATGTGCCAAGCAATGAGGTTAGACCTGTATTTGCTCTCCTTGCAGAGTCCTTTCCAGATGAAGAGAGGGACAATGCAATTTTGACATACTTCTTCTCCACCTACATTGAAGGTGGCGCTGGGAGAGATCCCCAATTCCCGTAAAGAGTTTGGAATCGCTGTGAAGCTTCGGCTGTAAGGTCTCCAAAAACAACTAACTGCTGTGAAGGCTTTCATAATGCACTGAACTCTATTTTCTCATTGTAGCCATCCAAGTATCTGGTTGTTGTTGGAGGGGCTTGAAAGAGATCTGGCATGTCACAAGCTTACATTGGAAAAACTAGAGTAGGACCCCCAGAGGTCAAGAAGAAGAAGTATGAAGCTCTGCATCAGCAAGTTGCTTACGTTGTGCATGGCTATGCAGAGGAGCAAGATAAGCTTAGTTTTTTTTTTTAGGCGGATGGCAAATTTGCAGTAATTTTCAGCAAAGTTCATTTCAGGGTCTACCTACCTAGGCCATCTTCACTTTCTTGAACCCTTTGCATCCCGCTTCAATGTCTGCTCAGTGGCATCTGTTTTATAATACCCCTTGACTTTTGCATTTTAAAATGCAATGTGAACTATGCTGATGCAAACCTTTTCAAAATCAAGCAAATCTTTATATATCTTGATTGTTTTTATGCTGCTATAGATGATATCTGTTTTTATTTGTATATCTTGATTGTTTTTATAAAATTAAAGATTATTAACCATTAAACATTGTTATGTTTTTGTTATTTGAACCTTTTTGATGACTTGCTCTATTACCAGCAACCTTTTTTGATGACCCGCTCTATTACCAACAACATTGAAACTAGGCATATAATATGGTTGGAAAGAACAAAAAAAAAGGATCAAGAATAGCAACAATTGTTTTTATTACATTCTCATTTAGAATAAACAGCGACAAAACCAAAGTACTGACATTCGCTATAGAGGAAAACGACTACCAATATCTCCACCAATCGTCCATCACAAGTCATAGACTTTACATACCTAGGGAGCTCCATCACAAGTCATAGACTTGACGTACCTAGGAGCATTTTTGCTGCAAAAGGAAGAATATCTAATGAAATCCAACACAGATGCAGCAAATCATATGATAGGACAAATGGTGCCTATTTAAAAATGCAAACATAAACACAAAAATAACAATGTTCAACACAATCTTTCTCCCAATACTTTGCTATCAGTGTCAAACCTGGATGTTGACATTAAGTGACAGAAGAAAACTAGTCACAACAGAGGTGAAGTGACTGTAGAATTCTGGGGGTAACAAGAAGAGACCAGTTGCGATCAGGGGAAAAGTGGGTACAACAAAATCCTGGAAGAATATGGCATCCAGTGACAACTATTAGGTAATATCATGGCCCTATTTCAAGATAGCAAGAGTACAGCTGGAACAACAGAAGGAATGACCGACTGGTTCTTCATTACATCAGGTGTCAGACAAGGTTGTGTTCTCTCAGAGTACAGTAAGAACAACAGAAGGAATGACCGACTGGTTCTCCATTACATCAGGTGTCAGACAAGGTTGTGTTCTCTCTCTACTACTCTTTATCACATATGGATAAAATAACAAGAGGCAAATTCAAATAATACTCAAATACACCAAAATGAACAAGATCTACAACAGCATGTTGACATCCTAAACAAAACTGTATCTTCTTCTTTGCGTTCAGTTTCGTATGCTCATCTAAACCATGAGATGGGTTGCTTCTATGAAGCTATGTCAGTTGGAGTTTCTGTCTGGTATGCACACCATAGTGTCAGCTTTCTTTCCATATTATCTAGTGGTTCTCTTTATGTGGCCTGCAGGAATGACAAGCAGTAGCAAAGGAAAAGAAGTTTGTTGTTTTGGATGTTTCTTTGCTGCAGTATTTTGAGGCGTCCACACTTGCCTGTTGTTCAGCTCTAAAATTTGTTGAGAGTTCTACAGTGGCACTTGAATTTTTAAGTATCTTGCTGTCTTGGAGTATGATAATGGTTCTGGCCCCTCCTTTTCTCCCTGTCGTGTCTGATGATCCGTCTGTATATATATGGGTCCCTCGGGATTGTGTGCCCTGTTGCTTGCTGGTTTGTAAAATTGTACATCTGCTGCAATAATTCTTTGTCAAAATAAAGCTTGAAGAAACTGACTGTAGATGAATAAAAGAAGGTTGTGATATTATTTTAGTGCCGATACAATGATTACTAGGAATTCAAATACAAAAATTTAAAGGCTACTTTATAAAATGCATGGAAAAGCAGCTAGGGCCCTGTGAATAACATGAGCATACATTTAACATACATTAAAATAAATCATAATACACTTATCAATCACATCTTTTTCCATACTGTGAGATGAGAAAGACAAGATTAGGGTGCCTTGCTGGTCGAAAAAAGGGAATATATGGATCACTGTCAAGGCTGTCGTATGACTGGTCACTTCCCACAGGATTTGGCAAACAATAGAAACAAATATAATTGTTAGCAGAAATGAATAAATAAATAATTTGAACAATCAGACAACCTGTAATAACATTCATTTACATTCTACTAGAAAATCACAAAAACGTAGAAATAAACAAGATCTAACAACTACAATAGAATAAACAAACCATTGTATCTCGAACAACAAATTATAGCCTTGTCCCAGAAATCAGTTGCTGAATTAAAGATAAGTAACTTATTTTTCTAGCATTTAACAAACTATAACTCATCAACATTGCTAATTTGTTTAACAATAGAAGTTATTGTCACAGAATCCACTACAATCAATAAATAACAAACAACAATGTTAGTTTCAGTTTCACACTAAATCTAGTTGCGAAAACGTAAATTCCTGTAAATGAGACAATGTTTGCGGATAGTTTGCTACATTTTACATCTCCGCTTCAGATTTACCGTGCTTCATCTCATATTAAACGAATAAAACAACATTATATTTGTCTATGTTTAGTTCTCTATGTTCTGTAAAATGTTCAATTGTCTACGTGTACAACTGTCTATATGTGCATCGGTCAAGTGTGCTAATGCAAGGTACGCAACCGTCATTGTGCTAATATCAAATGTGCAAATGTCTGGTCACCAAACCTATCTAATGAAAATCTGGGAATAAATATATCTTTTTATTTTTATATCTTTATATCTTTTTATAAAGATATCTTTTTTCGATATCTGAAACAAACCAATGTAAGTCTTATAACTATGGACGGCTGCAGTAAAACTATATAGCAAAAACGAAGCACATAAAATCAAAGTAATGTAGTTTTACAAAAACACGATACAACAACGTTACGACCATATGGTCTTTATCAAACAAAGGATACAAAATAAACTACGAGATTAAGACAGTTAATATGTCACAGATACTTCTTCAATGATCCATCGGCACTTGAGTTCTTGTCTTTCTGCCCAATGCTATGTAGTGGTATCTGCATGTGTTGGTAAGTTGTTCTTTTGTTCCGTATAATGTGTTCTATTTATCTGGTCTTGGAGGAAGGAGGACCTTCCGGGCGTCATGAAGTGCTTGGCACCTGAAGAAGTGGTGGTGAACGGTTTCATGATGATGTGCACACAGCTGGCGTATGTTATAGTTGAATTCTGTTCGAGTGATTTTTATAAGTTTGGTTCGAAATCTAAAAATGGTGCTCTGATATCTTCTTGTAAGGTGGTTGATGTTGTAATTAAGGTTAGGGCTGGTCATATGTCTGTAAACTTCGTCTCCCATGGCCCATCTGTTCAGCCAAATTTCTTTATTTGTTGTCATTAGGATTTGCTTTGCTATATGGAGAGTTGTTGTCGTTATTGGTTGTTCTTGTGTTGACCCTTTCTTGGCTAGCCTATCAGCTTTATCATTTCCGAGTGTATTTGAATGTCCAGGGTTCCACTGCATAGTTATTTTGATGTCATGGGATGTAACAAGTTTGTTAATATCTAGGGCTAGATGGGAGAGTTCAGATTTACAATGTCCACCATCTTCTAGAGCTTGAAGGGCAGTCATTGAATCTGTGAAAATAATAATGTTTTGTGCCTTTGATGGAAAGACATCGAAAACAGTCTACAGGTGGTACAAAGCTGCTTCTATCGTATGAATTTCAGCCTCATAATTGGAACATATCTCCCCGCATGCACCAAACAGCTCTTCGGATATCTGTCTGGGTACTGTATATATACAATCAGACGATAAATCGTTAACCGCAACTAAAATGAAAACATGAGAAAACTATGCGTATCAGTAGGTTTATGATATACTTATGTTGTGACAGGTTGGTTGACAGGCTACGATATCAATGAGTACTCAAATGGGCCGAACTGACATACTGAACCATTGAGAGTCTAACTGAACATACAAGTTTCTGGGTTGTGAAACCAAGCGTTATTAGAATAGGAGAGTTGGATGCCGACATGAGTACAGCTCGAAAAGAACGATATGTCTTATACCAAGTATGTAAAAAGATTGATCAGATCTGATGTACGCTGTTGAATTAAATTAGGCGGGAATCGAAGCACATATGAACATGTACAGAGCACTACTTTCTACAAAAACTATCAACATCTTCAAAATAACATTGCGCACGTGTGATGTCGGGGCTTGCAAGGGCAGTAACTGATAGTAACATTACAACCAACAAGGCATATCGTAAGAGGCGACTGAGGTAGGGGCCAAAATAAGCTACCCTAGTAAATAAATCGCAGAAATCGGACATGTTGGCCTACTTGTAGGCGCATGGCTGGCGCAATGTACAATCGTTCTTAGGCTCAGATCACATACAAAATCACAAAGAGAGGTTAACAAGTAGTCCATGTGGAGCGTTCACGGAAGAAGAAGAAAAATGACATTGGGAACCTTCGCCGGTGCTACAGACTACTTGCACTGCTGCTGCGATATTACTATGTAAGAAGATATCGGAGCATACATGGTACATCTCCGAAATGCAATGAATATCTATATCTCCTATCAATAAATACGTCTATGAAAACTTCATTTAACTGATAACTGAATGAACATTATTTTATAGTTGCAAAATGTGACACATCACCGTTATATGTGTTATAAGTAACAAGCCTCTTTCAGTACCGAAGCACTACGAAACTCTGCCGCTGGAAAGGTTCTCCGTTGGTTTCTGTAAAGTCCGATGCTGGAGTGACAGTCTGTCACACCTCTCACGCATAAACATTGAGGCAAGACACTCGATATGGTATTGTATCCTGAAATATAGCCTCTCACGCATAAACATTGAGGCAAGACACTCGATATGGTATTGTATCCTGAAATATAACCTCCCCCCATAAAAATTGAGGCAGGACACTCGATATGGTATTGTATCCTGAAATATAGCCTTATTTCGTCTGCTTCCAAAGATCGTGGGTTCGAATCTGAGCCGTATGGCTCTGCTCACGAGTGACTTTTTTCCAGAGACCCCCTCATTATTGCCAGAGCTACGGAGTTTGTGCTTTGGCAGGTGACGTGCCATTTCTGCAGAGAGGGGTGGAGCCATATTGGGAAACCTAATGCAATGAAGTCGATCCTTCAGCTTGAGACAACTACATTATGCATTGATTAGGCACAATGGGACTGGTCCACAGTATAATAATGATATGTTGAATATGAATATGCACGCATGCAGGCAGAGAGAGAGAGAGAGAGAGAGGAGAGAGAGAGATTGCAGTCACGCTGAACAATAGAAGCAATGGTTGAATTATTATTATCATCTATTCATGGACTCAGCAGACTTACCAAGGTGGAGACTCGCCCGTTTCTTTGGCCAGACAACTCTCATACTAAGACGCCCCATAAGTAGCCGACACAATACAAGGTCTTGTCCAGTGGGTATTCTGACTATTAAGAGAAAGTCTTTAAACACATGACATAAACTAATGGAGAGTGAGAGATCGAGATGGCAAGAGGACGTATTTTGCGGTAGAAGATAATGTTTTGTGGGTTAATAATTATGTACAGAATCACTCCACAGGTTTGAAATAAAAAATGGCGACGAAACGCAGGCTTTACCACCCAGCCCCAACGACGATTGCTAGTGATCAGAAAACAAGAAAAAAACTTGTTCAAGGGAGACTTGTAACAGGCACTGAACATTTAAACAGTCGAGATACCCATCTTGTTCAAGGGCATATTGTAGGGCTGGGTAAGTTGAATCCTTCGGCACAGTCACTCATTCTAATCAACAACAGTACACTGAGTACAGTCACAGTTGCTTAGCAGTAGAGTAGTAACTTAGTAGTAAGACTAAGAGTAGCACTAGTACTAGTAGCAGCTCTAAATCTACAGTTGATATATTTTGATTATTTTTATATGATTTTGTCAGTAAACTTTCACACCCAAGCTGTGTTTGTAGTGTGATTCTTTGATTAACTACTTAGAGTAATTGGAAGTCGCAGGTTGCCGCTAAAACGTGCTCAGTTTACCTTTCGATACATCTTATAATGATCAATGATTATCATGTAAATCAGCGTTTCCCAAAGTGAGCGGTACCGCCCCCTGTGGGCGCTGAAACCTTCCAGGGGGGCGATAGTGGGTTCAAAAGCCTTTGGGGGGAGTTTTTTTTCGTGATTTTGCGATTGAATAATCATTAAATATTTGAATTCTGTATTTTAATTCATCTTATGCCCATCTTACACGATCCATTTTTTCATCAATTTTGTATTTCATGTATATAATCATTTGAAAATTGACCATGTATGACATAAATATATATCAATTTTCTATGTCAAAATGAAAATAGAGCATGTATATATATGTATATATATATGGGGGTTGCAAACTGTTATAATGGGGAGGGGGCGTTATAAAGTTTATGTTGTGCAAAGTGGGCGGTGGGCCGAAAATGTTTGGGAATCTATGATGTAAATCATCAATTTCATGATATTTGACATTTGTGTTTTGTTGTTGTACTTTTACTCCACACCACAGTTCCATAGCCTTATTCGACCACTTACTTTATTACCTCATTATTTTTAATAGTTGACATAGGGCGGTAATTCAATTGCATATACTATTGTGTGTTGTCGTTGTCATTATTTTGCTTATTAATTCGGAGTACTGAAATTATTCACTTTGGGTACTTTGACTTTGGTGCTGAAATATGAAAAGGAACAAACAGAATGTTTAATCAACTAATATATCACATGGTATGAAAACAGATTCCTTACTCTTACAACTCATTTAGAACAAACGGTCTACATGCTATTTTATGTGCCTGGCTTCTGCATCTAGCAGAGATGGGGGCTGGCTAGTAACTCTTAGGAAGGGCGAAAAGTGAAAATTAGTAGCTTGCTGATAACTCGTAGAATCCACAAGCCAACCTTATCTCCCAGAGTTGTAGACTGGGAAACTTTGACTCAGTATCAATGGCTAATGGGGTGATGGACTCCCCTATATTATTTGTTTTCTACGTATGGAGTCAAACCCCGAATAAATAAGCATGCATAAACTGGATGTGCTGGCCTTCAGGTCTGTAGGCGCCTAACTGGCACAATGAACTCACTCTCTAAGGCACAAATCACATACCGGCCATGAAGAGTGGTTTAACAAGTTGTTGATGTAGAACGAATGAAGATTTAGGACAAGCTTTGTTCGATCAACAGACAGATTTTCAGTTCTGAATTTTCACTTTATTCACTGCGCCTATGGCCACATTGACCAGGATGAAAGTGAAGGATCAAGGACTAGACTGGAACCAGGTCAGAAGTAAAACATGTGATAGAACTATGCAGTGTTCTCCCTGGTCAACTTCTACACTCTAGGCTAGAAATAGAGTTAATGGATTTATTAATAATCTAAAAAAAAGCTGTCTTTACTGTGTTACCACTTTTTAGGGTGGTGTAGGACAGGGGGTGGACATAAACCGGAGGAATTTAATGGCCGCATGGATAGTGTAGTCATCGTGAAACTGTTCAGGTTATGACTTTATCTCTATGCCCCTAACCAAAAAACTCCTTGGCTTTACCAGGGACTGAACCCGGGTCTCCAAAATGAGAGCTTACACCCTAATCCAATCGACCAGACACTCCTCATCAACCTATTAACTGCTTAATATATGTCACATGTTCCAGAACCAGCAGATAATGTTGTTTTATTATAAAAATATAATTTCTTATCTGACAGATGAATCCTCTGAAGACCCATCCATACATCCAGTGGAGTCTCTGCCGATGCAAACAGAGAACATGTCCCCAAGACCCCAACCTCTTCCCTGTCTGGATCTATCAGATACAGATGCAGATAATACTGATACCTCTCACACTAACAAACCAAAATCAGTGATTGTGTTTGATGCCTCTCAACATTCACCGCTTGGTGCAGAGCTAGAGGTTGTGGTGGCATCGAGCTTCACCAGCTAGAGTTATCTGCCACAATCCTGGAAAACTGGAACGATCTTTTCTCGAAGAGAGTAGAGCAGGCAATCATTCTGGTGGTGATGGTCCTAACTGGCATGTCAAAGTTGATAGGTTGCAGAATGTTAGTGATTTTGCTCCAAGGTCTGAGAAGCTCAGTCGAAGTCATTTATTTGATGACAGAGAACATCTGAAGCATTTTAAAGAAGCTAATGATAGACCTTATGATACATCTGGACATTATATTTCCAATAAGATGACTGGATCATTTGATGCTTCTGGGACTTACATCTCCCAAAGGAATAGAGGAATTATTGAAGAAATTCTAGCGCAAGAGCTAGGGAACAGCAATGTTGATGCCATATCTCTTCACAGTGAAACCAGTCCACTATCATCTCACTTTCTGACACATTTTGCAGCTTCTTCTGACAAGTTTCAGCATCAGTCTGAGACAAGGTTCTCTGAATCACCTCTGAGGTCTCGTTTAACACAACTCCACACAGGCAGTTCTGGCAGGATAGGGTCTTCACAAAATAAACAGAACGAAAGAAATGTGAATTCAAAAAATAGAACGTCATCATCATTCCCTCAACCAAAATTTGAGGATGAGTCCGATGCATCAACTGATCGTGTCCCGGTAAAAGAAACCATGCAGATGCGTGATGAGTTTTCAGATTCAGAAACTTGCTCATTGCATGAGTATGTTATACCAAACAAGTCCGGAAGCAAAGATGTTGATTTTGACAAGAAGGAAACAATATTTTCAAAGAGTGGACAAGATGGTAATCAGACCGAAGTGCCTCAGTCAGTCACCAAAAAAAAAATGAGAAAAGTGCAGTCTCGTTACATGTTGGCACAAACAAACAATTCTACAACCATGTTTAAGAATTCTAATTCAGAGCCACATTTTCCTAAATCTAATTTGAGATCGCGCACACTTGGTACCACTTCCAATAAACATTTGCGGGAGAAGCAGAACATGGAGGCAAAGAAATCGCACACATTCGGCCCTGTTTCCAGTAAACAGTCACGGGAGAAACAGAACATTGAGGTAAAACGATCAGACCCAATTGACCCTGTTTCTAGTAGACAGCCATGGCAGAAACAGAATCTGGAGGTCAGATCAGATGTAAGATTAAAGAAACCTCCACCAGGAAAGATAACCAGGAACACCAAACCTGCAAATGTTCAGACACATCAGCCAGTTCCAGTCCTACCTATGCAGCAGAGTTTTGTAAGAGGTGATAGTCCCCAAGAAGCTGTGAGGTCTTCTGAGTTTCCCAATGAACAGCAGAAAACGTCTACTCCCAGGAATGACCAGATATGTCATTTGCCGCACGACATTGATGCTTCAGCCATACATTCTGTATCTGTGATGTCTATCAACACAAGCACCGTAAATTTCCCCCGTGATCTGTCAAACAAGGAGAAAGGAGACGGCAACCTCAAAACATCAGAAAAACTCTCTAATATTAAAAATGTGAACAGACCCAACACGGACCACATGATCAGTAGTAACACATCAGATACATCCCAATTGCAGCTTGACCTTGCATACAGCAGGTATCTTCAGTGGGCATTCTTAAACAGTAAAGCCAAAAAGACACTTCATGATCAAGAAAAAGATGCTCTTTCTCAAATACACAGTCTTTGGCAGCTAGTAATGTCTAAGAGAGAACAGAACAACCAACTTAAAATGGATGTAACCCGACTTAAAAGGATAAATTTACTGGATAGCATCCTCGACAAGATGGAGCCTGACTTGGAGTCTCTGACTTCATTAATTCCGCACCTAGAGGAAGACTATATCAATTTAAGTTCAGCGCTGGACATGACGCGACATCAACTCCCAACCAGAGATATTTACATTCCAACGGAACAAAAAGATGAGTACGAAAACAAATTGGAGATTGCTTTAAGAGGATCAGAGCAGCTTCTAGCCGAACTGAATAGCTTGAACAGTGATAAAACATTGCCCTTGAATCAGTATCTCAACGGTGTTGAGGCTATCGATACAAATATGTCCTCCACACAACAAGAGCTGCAGAACTGTCAGCAGGATATGGCTACACTTCATGGATTGACTACACGTCTCACCTCCCTTTGTGTACAAGACATGCAAGGACAGTAGACGCCTTGTCTTGCTTAGATTTGTTTTATGTTAAACTAACATTGTTGATTGTTTAGCTATTTCATTAGCTAGTTTCTGTTTTTGTTCATTTGCTAAATCAATGATTTTGGGTGTCCAATGTGCAAAATGTTTTGAAACCCAAGACTTAAGGAAGTTAGTGGTGGGGTCAAGTGAATGCGATGTCGGAAGTTAGTGGTGGGGTCAAGTGAATGCGATGTCGGAAGTTAGTGGTGGGGTCAAGGGAATGCGATGTCGGAAGTTAATGGTGGGGTCAAGTGAATGCGATGTCGGAAGTTAGTGGTGGGGTCAAGTGAATGCGATGTCGGAAGTTAGTGGTGGGGTCAAGTGAATGCGATGTCGGAAGTTAGTGGCGGTGGTCAAGAGAATGAAATGTCGGAAGTTAGGGGTTTAGATCAAGTGAATGAGATGTCGGAAGTTAGTGGCAAGGTCAGCAAACTACAGACAAAAGTTGTTAGTCTTCTTTACCCTTCACCTCTAAAGAGGCATATGTCCCTCAACCAAGACCTTGGAAGCTCTCATGCTCTTGGTTTCTTTTTAGCTGAGTGTTTCTACAGGGTGGGGTAGCTAATCCCTTGCCAAAAAGTTGTTAGTATGCAATGTATTTTTTCAAAATTCTTTTGCACATAGAGCTAGAACAAATCAATATGTGATAGTTTAAAACTTGTCTTTATAGAAATTGAAATAAACAAATACAGATACAAAATCTGTATTCCAACCAAAATTTATACCATGATACTGCAAAAAATTGTTTTCAATGTTTTATTTTCCTTTATTGATAAAAGTTTTCTTTGCACATGCTTTGTTCACTGAATTTTGTTTGTTTTTGGTTAGAATTTGATTGCAGAAATGGTTATCATTTTGTAAAGCTGTAATATTAATATACTGGAAAATGTTTGTCAATCATATCACAGAGATTGGCCAGGTGACCACGGTTGCGACCCTACCAAAGGGGAAGAATGGATCCCAACAGATGGTAGCATGACTAACTATCTCAACGTTATCATTACCCTTGGAAGAGAATGTAGAGATTGGGGCAACATAAGGCTGATCTCGCAGTTAAGCAGCTGATAGAAGATAATGATGTTGCTGTATATACCGATAAGTCGGCTCGTGTGTAAGTCAGGCTGGGATTTCTTGGCTACTGCACATGGTAGGGTTGTTGCAGAGTGAAGTGGAGCGTACGTGACAACTACTTCTAGTATGAGGATGGAGGTTGAGGCAGTTACTTCATTTCTTTCTGGGACTTCATTTCCTGGGGCCGTTGTTGTATCTGACTCTCAGTCGATGCTTCACAAGATCCAAAACAGCAGGTTTCGGTATGAGTGGGTGTCTATAGAAGTTTCTAATCTCCAGAGGCTTACATGGATATAATGTGCTGGGTATGCAGTTTGCGGTAATGAGAGAGCAGATAGGCTTGCATCAACAGCATCGATTGTTAGGGAGTTGAAGATGGATAAGGGGATGTTCTTATATCTCTTCGCTACTTTCATTTGAATGAGGACACTAAAATAGATGTTCAATCGATCGGTTTGGAGTTACTCGTTGTACAAGCGGAACTGGATGCCTGAGGGGCAGAGTGAGGAGTGTGTTTAATCAGCGAGCCACTGGATGCATACTCTTCGATATCTGTTGAGGCAGACTGAGCACCTATGGGTCTGCCCGAAGTGCAATGACGTCAATTTAGTAACCAATATCAGAGATATTGAGAATGTTGTTTCAAAGGAAATGCAATAATTCAGTGTGAACAGCAAGCTTCTTTATGTGGCTCATTTTGTCCGCCTACCCAGCGTGTTCGTAGCGCGTTGGACTACGGGTGACAAGTCCTCTGTGAGTGCGGTTCAATTCCACGGACTGGCAGAAAAACCACAGATTCCCCAGATTTACGGTGTTCGTGACACCGAACCGAAGGGTTACGATGTCCATGACACCGAATCAAGAGAGCTTTCAGCTCAAGTGCTTCTGGATCGAAAACAAAAATGTGGCTCATTTATGGCACACGAGCAACATTAATGCAGCCTTATGTGGCTCAAGGAAGATGACTTAGAGATTTATACTTACTACAACTTGGTTGAAATTTTCACTTTGTCTGTTGTGTCCTTTATAAAACTGCAGTACTTGTTTGAAGAATGATGAGAATCACATGGACTGCTAAAACGACGAGTGTGGAGATGTTGAATAAAGTCAAGACACAGGGAAAACTTATATTGTCAATATAAGAAAGAGATAGTCATAATTTTTCGTACATGTAATGCGAAGGGCAGGTTTAGAACACATTGTGACAACCAGTAAAATTGAAGGGAGACGAGACAGAGAAAAATTGTTAGAGCAGCCTGACTTCATGGCACGGAAGATCGTCAACCAGATAACAAATATCAGAGATAGATTAGTGGAGATTCATGATCGCCTATGTCAGTCGGCACGTCACATGATGATGAGTACTTTTTTATCACCTTTGGTATTCAGCTTTACTACAATATACTTTTTTGCATAAATATTTGGTTACAGTTAAACAAAAACTGGTTACTGTCTGTAATACCACTTTTTAGTCGATGTAGGACAGGAGGAACATGAGCCTGTGGAATTTAATGGCCCCATGGCTAGTGCAGTCACTGTGAAACTGTTTAGGTTAGGATGTTTTCTTTATGCCCTCTACAGAAAAATGTCCTTGGCATTACGAGGATTGAACGCTGGTCTCCGCATGGGAGCCGCTCAAATCCATTCGGTCAGACGCTTCACTTGGTTACTGTAAATAAACTAAAAAGAAAATCTGAAAGTCTCTAACAGATAAACTCCTGAACTATGTTCTTTTTCTCATTTTTCAATACAGTACCAATGTTTTGTGTCTCTTGACTGTATCTTATATCGTTTGTTCTACACAAAGTTAATCATGTTCTTGAGTCTTAATGTCGATTTTGTCTGTAATAGTTATTTTTCCAAGTCTTTGAGGTTCATTTCTGCAGATATCACCCATCCCTGTTCTAAGCCTTCTCATCCCAATTCTTGACTCCAAGTATTTCTAGGTCTACTTTAATGTTATCTCTACATGTTTTCTTGGCCAGTGCCTTTTTCTTCATGTTTTTTTTGTAGATGAATTTTTAGGGCCTTACTTAATTTTTCCTTCTTTTTTTTGCCGTTAGGTGTAACAGGTTTAACTGATGACCGATTTCCGAGATAGTGCACGCTCATTCGCTTGATATGCTGTGGTATTGTGGAATTTTAAGATGTCTGTAACTCCATCAACCCATCTTTTCTTGGTCTGCCTCTTCCTCTTGATGATTCCATTTTCAGGTACTCTCTTGCAACTAGTGTATTCGGGCTCATTCTCACTAAAAGACCAAACCATTTGAGACTCTGTTTTTCAATAAATCTAATAGCAGGTGTTGTTCCGACTGTTCTTCTATTTTCCTCATTTCTTATATGGTCTCTTCCAGTTTTATTTACTGCTTTCCTCAAGCATCTCATTTCACATGTGGTAATTTTCTTGTTCTTTTGTCAGTGCCCTTGTTTGACACTGGTAGCACAGTGTTGGTATTCTTCTTCTGCATTCTCACTAGATTGGGATTTCGATTCTCTAATAAAGGCCGCCGTCTGCCTCAGATTATCAGCCACGCCATACAGTTTGTCTTGGACGCTGGTGTAAGTGGGCCACATCTTTCTTCTCAGGTCTGCATACTGGGGGCAGTTCTGTAGGATATGTTCTGTTGTCATACTTGCCAAGCCACAGTGGCACAGGTCGTTGGTGCCTATCTTGAATTTAGTGTACAGGTGGTGTCTCATTCTGTTGTGACCCGTCCGGAGGCGAAGTATACATGTCTGGTCCCTTCTGGACAGTTGGTAATAGCCATATTCTTGTTGTGTTTTGGGTGTTCTTTATCCCATTTTGCTTTGTAGTGCCCTTTGACGATGGTTTTGCTTCTTCATAGCTAACCAGGTTGTCATCTTGGGGCATTCCTGCTCCCTCTTTAGCCAGTCTGTCAGCATCTTCATTCCCCATGATCTTGCAGTGTGAGGGTATCCACTGGATTACTACCCTCTCAGATTCATGGGATAACTCGTCTAAGGTTGACCTAAGATCACTTAGTTCTGTGTTCCTTTCAGATTTCAGTAGTGAGATAGCAGACAATGTCAGTCAAGAGCACTATTTTTCCATGTATTTGGTTCATATTTTGTAGTGCCATTTTGCAGCTGCACTGAGGGCCTCTACCTCAGCCCTGAAATTGGTTGAGAACTTGCCGGTGGCCAGAGCTAAGGTTAGTTTTACTCCATTTTTTAGTCTGAGGACAACTCCCCCTCCTCCATTGTGGGTGGCATGAGTCCATTGGGTAGTTTTCGTTTGTTTTTCTGCGATGAGCATTCTCTCCAGGTCTGTCTGCGTTCCTTTCTTACCAATGCCACTTATGTCTTCTGAGAGCTCTGAGAGACTGCATGCCCAGGGAGGGGAGGTGCTGGCTGGTTGAATGTGTCTTGGTTGAGCCAGTGCCAATATTGCATCTTTGCGAGCAAGTTCTTTGGAGTTTGCCACGAAGTTACTTCTTTTTAATCTGCCCCTACCGTAGCTGTTGATTCGGAGGTGCATTGGATGGTTCGTCAGTCTCTTGAATTTTTCTCTTTGTTGAAGAATCTTCATGTCCTGTCTGTCCTCCATCGGCTGAAGCCCTGTCACAGTTTCCAGTACTTCTATGAGGGTAGACTTCATGGCTCCAGTGATGATCCGTGAGGCCTAGTTTTGAACTCTGCTTAGCTTTACAAACAGTGTTGGTATGAAGATTGTATTTATAACCTGTCCTTTAGTCTCTACTGGAATTGCTTGGTGTTTCAAGATTGGGGTAAGTTGGTATGTAATGTTGTTGGCTTACTGGATTCTAGTTTCAATCTCTCTGTCCATTCTACTATCAGATGTGAAGATAACTTCCAAGGTATTTGAATTCTCTCAACTGCTTTAGTATTTGGTCATTTATTTGTTATCTTTATGTTCTCTGTTTATAGTCATGACTTCTGTTTTTTGAATGTTGATCTTCATAACTTACTAAATGTTGGTGATATTTTATTGATATAAACCACAGTAAGTCGACTGTCTGGTCAACCATGCTCAAGATTAGATTCTTCTACGAACGCTCCGTATCGACTACTTGTTAATCACTCTTTGTGATTTGTATGTGATCCGAGCCTAAAAGGGATTGTACATTGGGCCAGTTATGCGCTTTGAAGTAGGCAAGCACTGCTTTTTATTTACTAGGGTAGCTTCTCTAGGCCCCTACCTCAGTCACCCATTACGACATGCGTTGTAGGTCGCAGTGTTGCTATTCTTTGCTCCCCTTGTGCGCCACGGCAACACATGAGCGAAAATGGGATTCCAGCTGTATGAATTAGATGGAGTACTAATTGCTGCTGGAGCTACTGTATGTATTCTAACATTGACATTATCATAAAACATACCAGTACTGATGGCATTGCAAACATTTCGGAGAAAAACAAGAAACAAGGAAAGAATAGTAAGACAAATAAACAAAAAGCTATAATAAACAATGCAACACAAATACCAACAAAATACAAATAATACAAACAATAACATCAAGAAGAAAATACCATAAGCAGCAATAGCAAACAAGAACATGAAAACTAACAACAACATCAACAAATACTCATGCAATAACAACATATAAAAAGCAATATCAACATAAACAGGTAGAATAGAACAAGAACATAAACATTGACAAAACCGAAGTAATAACATTTGCTAGAGAGGAAAACACTACCAATATCTCCATCGATAAACAGCAAGTCAAAGACTTTATATTAAACCTAGGAAGCATTTTATCAGCAAATGGAAGAATACTGAATCCAACATAGATGCAATAAATCAAATCATAAGACAAAATGCACACATTTTAAAATGTAACCACAAACACTAAAAGAGCATTGTTCAAAACAATCTCTGAACATCAGTACCGAACCTGGACGTTAACATCAAATGCTAGAAGAAAACTAGTCACGACAGAGATGAAGTATCTATGCAGAATGCTGGGAGTATCAAGAAGAAAACTAGTCACGACAGAGATGAGGTATCTACGCAGAATGCTGGGAGTAACAAGAAGAGACAGGTTGAGAAATGAAGACATCAAGAAAAAGTGGGTACAACATCAGTACTGAAGAAATTAATAAATTAAACGGTTCGGTCACATATACCAACAAACATTGCACATCAAAGAGCAATGTTACTTCGATACAGTGGATACAAAACAAAAGGTGAACCTTAGATATAACACGTTAAGAAAAGCACTGTTTATGAAGCGCACACTAAAGCCCGTTCTAGAAATTTCTTATCTTGACGCTGTAAGACAAAACATGATTAGAGAAAAGGAAAAAAATCAAACTGAATTATTTGTTATAATTAAACAATGTTAAGATCTAACAGTAATGCAGATATCACTCTGGAATCTAAAATGATAAAAATAACAGAGCAGTTCACCTATTTAGGTATGAAGAGAACACGGAGTTTTGTGCAAGAACCTCAGAGGAAGCAACAAATATGATCAACAAATAAATAGTGTACAGGGCTGGTTGTGTTTGTAAGGGCGCTCATATTGCTAGGCTAGGCGATGAGTGTCGTAAGAAATGAGGGTAAGTGGTTCGAATCCTGTGTTTGTCTATTTGTTTTTTCGGAAGCTCTTAATACATGTACACTGTTTATTTGTTGAACCTATTTAGGTAACAATTTTGATTGCACAGGAAATGTTGAATTTATGATACGAATTGGCAAAGCAACATCTGCTTTTAAAAGTCTAAATAAAATATGGAACTGCAAGTTATATAGTATTAAAACTAAATTACGAATTTTCAATTCAAATATATCAATCCTAACATGCCAGTGAGAGTAGGAAAATGACTAAATATATAGAAAGCAAGTTAAATGCATTTGAAAATAGATGTCTGCGAAAAATAATGAATATAAAATGGAACGAATTCAGAAGTGATAAAATAGAGAAATGTCTGGTAAACCACTAGTAACAACTGTTATAAGAAGGAGAAGATGGAGATATGTTGGGAGCGCCTTGAGAAGAAATGATCAAAGCAGGCATTGAAGTGGGATGCAGAGGATTTCAAGAACAAAAGAGGACGACCTATGGAGACCCTGAAACGAACTTTGCTGAGTGAGGCAAGAAATATCGGTCTCAGTTTCATGGAGGAGATTGAGTGAGTTGCCCAGGATAGAGCGGTATAGAGAAATTGCTTGCAGGCCCTATGTAACGTATAACGGTACGAGAGGAATTATTAAGATCTAACAATCACAAACTCTTAGTTTCGATTATACTCCGGCCAAGATTGTTGTAGTCAAGTTTCCATTTGACCAAATATCAAGTAGTTGAGGGTAACCGGTAAGCGATCTCTGTCGTGGGTATAGACTTGAAGTTGACTTCAAATTTATATGTAGGATTTGAGAATTTGATATTGTGTACTGATCCCAAAGGACATCGACTCCGTCCTCAACTACTTTTGTGGCGGAGGGGTTACCAAACTTGGCGAAATTTGTCCACCAAGTTTGAACTTTATCTCCCACTGCGACATCTTCTGGTGGAGTCAAAGATGCAACATTTTCAACTTGATCATCTGCAAAAACTAGTGGAATTTCACCAGAGTGGATGGCACCATACCAATCAGGGCCTGCGCTTTGTAGTTTGAGAATTGATTTCACTTTGTAGTCAAGCTCATAAACATAATGACTAGAGGTTTCTCCGCCGTGCGATAAATATTTCTCCAATTCCAATATTGCTGGAGCACCAAATAGTATGTCGGCAAGTGCTGTAACGAGACTGGAACGAATTGCCAGAGGATTCGTTTCATTCCCAAGATAAACTTTCTCAACATCATCCAGAGCCATATCTAGTGAGTTGTTAGGAATTGAAAACGATGAAAAAACCATAGCTAAGTTTGATCTGAACTCATCTCTGGTAAGGCCGTCGTCTTCGACATCTTGAATAACGAAAGACCACTCTCCCGAATTAAAACCTCGTAAAGTGTCGACCTTGTTAAAGAGTCCGTTGTCTAGAATATAACTGGGGTAGTGAGGAAGAAAACCAAATGTGGTTTCTACTCTAGGAGTTGCAATGATACCTATTTTAAGAATTGTTTTCAAATTGTCGCTAACGTTAAACAGAAGTTCAGAATTAACATTTCTCAGGCATGCTAGAAACTTGGTGGAGTTTGCTTCCACACACCCTACTCCAGCACCCACTCGTCTTGTGTACTCCTCCACACTGATATCTGCGGCCGGCCTCTCCCCTGCCCACACACTTAGTGCGGAGCCACTTTGCATGATAGCTCTGTGAAACAAGCCTTTAGACAAGGGAGATAATATCTGCAAGGACACGCTTGCTGATCCAGCACTCCCTCCAAATATGGTTACCTTTCCTGGATCGCCGCCAAAAGCATGAATGTTTTTTTGCACCCATTTGAGCGCCAAGACTTGATCCAGAAGTCCGTAGTTGCCCGGCATGACATCATCGTAAGTGGAGAGGAACCCATAAGCTCCAAGCCTGTAGTTTATTGTCACTACAACAACTCCTTTCCCAGCAAGAGTTGACCCATCATACTGGGCTTCGGAACCAGCACCTGCGACGTAACCACCTCCGTGAATCCAGACCATAACAGTTGCTGTCCCTGTGACAGAAGGGGTGTAAACATTTAAAAACAAGCAGTCCTCGGATGCTACTTGACCTGCAATAGTGGTCTGCCAACACACATTCCCATACTGCAAAGCGTCTCGTACTCCTTGCCAATCAGATTCTGCTACCGGTTCAGCGAAGCGCTTGTCTCCTAGCAACAGAAAGAAACTATGAATTATACATATTTTAGAAATAGTAAAGATTATAATTATTTAGATTTAGTAAAAGTATCTCAGTCTTTTCCAATTCTCGTCTACCTGGGAGTGTAGAAGTTGTTCTAAGTCGGTTCTCGTGTCAATCTGGGAATGTAAAGGTTGACAAGATATACCGTGACATTTTATTAAATGCTTTATTTCCTCTTTGGTTAAACCATTTGTGTCCGAAAGTCGTTGGTTCGAATCTTCAGACCCTACCGTTCTGTCCACGAGTAAATTTTTCCAGAGATAACCAGGATTTTTGTTGGAGCTACAGATTTCGTGCATTGCTTATTAGTCTCAGCAGGGAACATAACGTTTCTCCGGATAGAGGCCGAGCCGTAAGGGTAAACCCGGTACAAAGAAGCCGCCTAGTCCGTGGTCCTATATATATTCAGTTATCGCTACTGTTCTGATCAAGTTCCAGACTAGTTCTTGATCCTCTATTTATTCAATATATGTATTCAGTAATTGTTACTCTTCTGTGCGAGTTCCAGTCTAGTCCTTGGTTCTATATGTATTCAGTAGTTGTTACTCTTCTGGTCTAGTTCCAGTCTAGTCCTTGGTCCTATATATATGGCCTTTTTCGTCTTTACAGACGGTCAGTTGGCAAGTGTTTCACTGTGACAATTTCTGAGTTATTGCTTCTCTCTCTTGTCTTTCAGCTCATCACAAAGTCTCTCTTCAAAAGATTCTGCACCTTTGCGCAATGTTGTTTTCCATATATCTCGATCATCAGCCAGTTGTTCCCATTTGCTGGGACCGATAGAAAAGTTATTCATTGAGGTCTTGAGACATCTTTATATCTGAGCAGTGGTCTGCCTTGGTGCCTCTTCCTCTCCGAAAGTTCACAGAACAATATTTATTTTGGAAAGCGGCCATTGTCCATTCTTCGCAATGCCATAGCCATCTAAGTCTTCTACTGCTGAGCATGTCCATGATGGAAGACAAGTTTGCACGTTGTAGTACTTCAGAGTTAGTTATATTGTCGTACCCCCTGCTGTTCATAATGTTACGGAGACATCGAAGGTGAAAGATGTTACGTCTTCTCTCATGCCTTGAGTAGACTCTGTCCATGTTTCTGAACCATATAGTAACGAGTTAATTACACAGGCTCGATATATTTGAATCTTCGTCTGCAATGTTAATTTTTTGTTATTCCACTCTCTCTTTGATAGTTTGCCGAATATAGTAGCCGCGCTTGGTTCTATATGTTTTCGGCAATTGTTACTTTTCTGATCTAATCCCCATCTAGTCCTTGGTCCTTGATGAATTTAGTAGTCGTTATTAGTCTCAGTCTGGTCCTTGCTAATTTAGTTACATTGATAATCTAGTATGATCAATTATTTGAATAAAAAATAAAAAAGATAATTTCACTTTGTTTGCTTTTTAACATAAAGTGTAAGTAATGATCTAATAAAGTTAGTTAAGAGAGTCATACCTGTCGGACTCTGACCATACCGGATACCCCAGAACTTGTAAATGGTTGTCCCAGTAGCGAGGTCACTGTAGAAACCTTTGACCTGTTGCCCTGGATTGATTGAGACAATGATGGTGTTATTGGAACTGCTGCCAGCTGTGTCATCTTGACGTTCCTCAAGGTTAAGGTTGTGCGCCCAAACACAGTTCAACATCAAACATAGCGTGAGACACAATGCAGGCGAGAGTTTCACATGTTCCATAGTGGAGGATCTCATAGACGTGTAAACCAGGCACCACCCTTTCTATCAATACAAATCTGATGCCTTCGTTCGCTTACTTAGTCACAAATTCCAACTCTGAAGAAATAAAAATAATATGCTAGAAAAGTCGATACTGAAACACTGGCACCAATAAACATGTAGTAAGTATTCGTCTAAAGTAACACTACGGGGAAAAACAACTACGAATGCAAGATCCAATGTTTATCTATAAATTTGTCAGGGGCGTATCTTTGATTAAGAATGATTGGTGAAAAAGTTTGGACCAAGGGTTAAGAGTAGTTGTAAGACAGCAGTGCAAGTAATTCAACTCAATATACAGTTTATATATATATATATATACTATAAATTTAGTACTGGTGACAGATCTGAAGATATGTCATGGCCAACATCTGAACATAGAATATAATCTTCTTTTAGAAACCATGAGGAAGAAATATGGATACATCTGTAGCAGAAATATGGATACATCTAATGAGGAAATATGGATACATCTAATGAAGAAATATGGATACATCTAATGAAGAAATATGGATACATCTAATGAAGAAATATGGATACATCTAATGAAGAAATATGGATACATCAAATGAAAAAATATGGATACATCTAATGAAGAAATATAGATACATCTGTAGCAGAAATATGGATACATCTAATGAAGAAATATGGATACATCTGTAGCAGAAATATGGATACATCTGTAGCAGAAATATGGATACATCTGTAGCAGAAATATGGATACATCTGTAGCAGAAATATGGATACATCTAATGAAGAAATATGGATACATCTATAACAGAAACCGTAATGAAAAATAAGCCAAAACTTTTATTGAAATAGTGATTTTATTAACTGCAGCATTGAGCAACAATAACAATTGAAAACTTAACAAAAATACTATCATTGTAACACACATAAAAAACACACGGTTGATAGATTGGCAAAGAAGCATTGTAGAAGCGGCTGAGTTATCGAACTTTGATATAAGCAGAAATTATAAATACATTTAAAAATGTGTTGCAACCAAATACACCATCAGTTTGTAAAACATCCGGGCAAACCGGACACATGACGTACATTACATGTTCTACAAAAATAATTTATTTTCATCATATTTTTGTAATGCTCGAGATATGAACTTCTGACCTGGCAATAACTAAATTAATTTTGAACATAATCTACAAAGGTTTTTCTACAATGTATGACGATTGACATGGTAATTGCCAAAATCATTGTATGATAAGCATTTGGAGATCTTGAGAAAGAGGAAGATGACATCAAACGATATAAGTAAACTAGTCACGACAGAGATGAAGTGTCTCCGCAGAGTGATGAGTTTATAAAGAAGAGACTGGTTTAGAAATTAGGATATCAGAAAAAAAGTGAGTACACCATCAATACTGAACTTCATAAACAACAAATTAAACGGTTCGGCCAGATAAATAGATTACCAACAGACAAGTGTGACCCAAAAAGTAATGTTACCCCGATACAGTGGATACAAAGCTAAAGTCCGTCCACGCAAAAGGTGGACCTCATAGATAACAGAGGCGACGAAAAACACTGTTTATGAAGAACACACAAAAGCCTGTTCTAGATATCTATTTTTATCCTGACGATGTGAGACAGAACAGAATTGAGAGAGGAAAGAAAGATAAAAGAAGACATAAGTCAACAACTCCAGTTTTATTTGATCATATTCAAGTTATTTTCTAAGAACGAACGAAGAAGAAAATGATGAGGTAGTAGAGGAATAAGATAAAAAGAAAGAACGAAAAGCTGGAACAGTATACAAATGAGAGTAAGAATAAAAATGTAATAGAAGAGAAAGATAACATGAGTCAGCAAATTTGTCAACAGATTTTGTCCTAGTAAACAAAAAGATTAAATAATGACGTTACATTGCCTGACCGAACATAAATCGTGATTGACATTTTGAAAATGAATCAGCAATTTGACAAATGTTTGTACACCTTGTCCGTGATTATGGATAAATAAATATTCACAGCATATGGCCATATTTTCTTTTCTCGCAGATAGTGCTGAAGATTTGTTCAAGTCCATTCACAAATTCCTAACCGCAGTGTTTTGCTATTTTCTCACAGTTTATCAGTTATCAGTTATATGAGGACTATCATCATAGCACTCCGGACATGTCCATAGGTGCTCCGATCTCCGCCTCAGCAAATCCAGCAGCGTCCAGTGACCCAACACGCCAGTTCGATGTTGATTAATCAATCTCTTTGCATATTTAGTATGACGTTCTTTTCGGGCTGCATCAATATTAACACCCATCTCTTTCAATCTGGTCAGCGAGTGGGATTCACAGCCCTGAAACTCCTCCGTTCGGAAAGACTCTCTCAATGCGTGAAGAATGTCACTTCGATCCATTGCAGCTCCCTCTGATATTGTAGCTAAGCCAGCCAATCTATCAGCTCGTTCATTACCCCTAACTCCTGCGTGCTCAGGAACAAAAATAAAGGTGATTTCTCTGATCATTGTCTGTACCAGTACCTCCACCCAGTTGCGTCTCACCATACCTGGTTCGACTTTACGAATCATGCTCATGGAGTCACTGAGTATGAAAACACGAGAGTAATTGTGAGATGCCAACCAGTTCACCGCCTCCGTAACCGCCCGAACCTCCATTGTCAAGCTACTTGCGGTTGTTGCATAGGCCCCACTGGCCTCTCTTATTATTTTTCCTCCTGTGCGTGCTGAAAAAGCCCCGCACAGCGTTGTTGGCGAATGACTGAACCATCGGTGTAAATAACCACATCTGTATCATTGATGATGTCATTCAAGAGAGCCTCCACCTCCACGTTTAGCAGTGATAGATTATTTTGTTCGCAGTTTTTCTTAATAGATGTAATAACGGTGAAAGCAGTCGGAAATTGAGGCGGCACAGCAATCCATTCCTCTCCTGATGCAATTCTGGAAGGATCACATATTTTCCGAAGCGTATCTTCCGCCTGACTCAGCCATGATCTGCCTCTCTTGAGTCTACACCCTTTCTCCTTAATGAGTTCTTCATGGAGAGGATGTTCCTTGTTTGCATTGATTCTTAGATATGATGCACAATTTATATAAATGCAATGTACGAAAACATATAAAGCAGTTTTTGGCAAGTAGTATAAGAAAGACTATGAACTATAGCATAGTTAAATAATATATGAATTCTCCGTCCTTGTGACAACGAAATTATGGATTTCTATTGTAAACTCATTACGATGCAAAACTTTACAAGCATATTATACAAACATTGTTGTCTGGAAGCCAAGAAAAGTTATTTGTATCACAACATCAGTGATGCTGTAGGTAGGAGGAAGCGGGCTGTTTGGTTAGATTGGCAATCTTTTTCCCGCTGGTTAAAGCATAACATTCAATCAACAAAAACATTGACGAAGCACGGGAGTTCGAGCAAATTTGATAATTTGAACAAAGATATGATTAGATGAATAATTTAGAGGCAAATCAACTTGCTACTCTCCGCTGCAAGTGCAACTTAAATGAGAATGCGATAATGATACTTTGAAAACTACATTGTGGAAAACTGCACGAAGCGTTGGATTCACTTTTAGAAAAACTGCAGGTAGTAAAACATTGTTTGTGAAAAACCAAACTTGATTGCAGCGTGGAGAGAAATCTTAAGACAGATTTGAAAACAAAGGACGAAAGACAATATTATATTTGGATGAGACATGGGTGAATGGCACCACACCAAACAACAAAGAATGACAACTAGTAGATCATCATCATCAAATAACTTGTCCGTCATGAGCAGAACTTATGCCACCCCAACAATCCTTCAGAATTTCTATCTCTCTTAGACCAGATGTACTGCCCCTGCAGCTGCCATGCTCAACCCATTAGCTACAACCTGAATCTATGATATCCAGTGTCTTCTTCTTTTTCTCTTTGCAGGGTTGCTTCCTTTCATATTCTTCTCCAACCCTTCGTGTCTGTTTATATGTCCACAATACTTCAATTTTCTCATTCTTATTTGTAGAATTAGCCAGTTTTCTTTGATTTTGAATTCTTTCTGGATAGCAATATGTGTTTTCATCTCTGTCCACTATATACGGAGGACTCTTCTGTAACACTTATATTAAAATCACATATATATTTTTATACAGCCTCATTAAATGTCAATGCTTCAGAATCTTTCTCATAACATTATGATATCAGTGTCAAACCTGGACGTTGACATCAACCGTTAGAAGAAATCTAGTCACAACAGAGATGGAGTGTCTACGCAGAATACTGGGAGTATCAAGAAGAGACAGGTTGAGAAATGAAGACATCAGAAAAAAATGGATACAACATTCAACTCTGAACTTCATCAAGAAACAATAAATTAAATGGTTCGGGCACATAAGCAGATTACCAACAGACAGTGCACCTCAAAGAACAATGTTTGTCTATTACAGTGGATACAAAGTAAAAGGTCATTCAAGCAAAGGTGGAGCTCGGAAATAACAGTCCGGGAAAAATACCATCTATGAAGCGCACAGCAAAAGCTTGTTTTAGAAATCTCTTCTTATCATAACACTGTGAGAAAAATCTGGCCAGAAATGGCGGAATGCTGGAATGTTTACCCCCATAGTTCACTGGTGAAAAATGTTTTATTCCGTCATCTGTCTATCCTTAAGTCAGATCCTGAGACCCGTTCTGTCTTCCCCAACTATCCTTTGGTGGTTTACAGACGGGACAGAAGTCTTAAGGATATGTTGGTACACAGTCGCCTTAAGTCCAATATCCAGACTCATTTTGGCACTGTTCAGTGTGGTCGTCGGCGTTGCAACACGTGTGCCTATGTGATACAGACACGTACTGTATCTTTTCCTTTAGCCACGTTTCTTATTGATGATGGTTTCACATGCGAGTCCCGTAAATCTTATCTATGCCATTATCTGTAAGCGGTGTAACAAGGCTTATATCGGCGAGACAGGCAAGAGGCTCAGTGACCGATTCGCCCAACACTTGCGCGACATACGCCAATGCTCTGTGACCCATGTAGCCACCCATTTCAATGATACTGGCCATTTAGGAGCTCACGATGTCCAGGTCACAGCCATCCGATCGTGTTCCTCGGATGATCGCAGTCGATTTGCTCTGGAGAATCGGTTGATTTCTTTGTATGGTACCTTGCGACCACGTGGGCTCAACGTATTACATTCCTATGCTTCTTAGTACTTTCTCTTCCCATGCCTTGTAATCTATATGGGTATATGTTGCATGTATTCAAGTTATATATTTACTAGATTTTTCATTGTTTATCTTCCGTTGCTAGAACATGACCTAAATATTTCCACCTTCGTTTCCTTATAATATTTGATACGGGTTGTTGATGTGTTCTATCTCTCACTGTGTTGTTAGAAACGAAATCACTCCATTTTACTTTTAATAATATTCGGAGACATTTATTCTCAAAGCTGTCCAGTTTCTTATCAATTTTGTGTATTAATTTCCAACTTTCACAACCGTAGGTCAGTACAGGAATCACACATGACCTAAACAATTTAACTTTTGTACATATATTAAGGTCTTGAGATTGCCAGATATTTGTTAACTTAGTGAAGGAAGAAGCTGCTATAGCAATACAAGTTTATTTCTTTCATCGTGTCTCCGTTGTTTGACACTTTACTACCCAAATATGTAAAATGTTTAACCTTCTCCAGTGTTTGGCCATTTATTACGATGTTGTCTGTCGAGTTTGTGAGGTCCATAATTTTGGTCTTGGCAGAATTAATCTGGAGACCAAACTGTTCTGCAAGTGTGCAAAGATTGCTCGTTAGTTTGTGGGTTGCTTGTGTGGTTGAATTCAATATGGCCACGTCATCGGCAAAGTCAAGATTAAATTGTCTGCTGTTATTAAGCCATTTGATGCCTAGTTGATCATCTTGGGTGCATTTGCGCATAATCCAGTCTATAGCTATCCCCCAAAAAAAAAACAACATTGGTGACAAAACGCAGCTCTGCTTCAGTCTAGTTCGTGGTCCTATATGTCCTTGGTTCTATATATATTCAGTAGTCGTTATTCTTCTGATCTAGTTCCAGTCTAGTCTTTGGTTCTACATATATTCAGTAGGCCCGCCTGTCCAGCGTGTTCGTAGTGCGTTGGACTGCGGGTCACTAGCCCTCTGTGTGTGCGGGTTCAATTCCGCGGGCTGGCAGAAAAGTCACAGGTTCCCCAGATTCACTGTGTTCGTGGCACCGAACCGAAGGGTTACAATGTCCATGGCACCGAGCCGAAGAGCTGAAAGCTCAAGTGCATCTGGATCGGAAAAAATATATATATTCAGTAGTCGTTACTCTTCCGATCTAGTTCCAGTCTAGTCCGTGGTCCTATATGTATTCAGTATTCTTCTGGTCTAGTTCCAGTCTAGTCCGTGGTCCTATATATTTTCAATAGTCTTAACTCTTCCGATATAGTTCCTGTCTAGTCCTTGGTCCTATATGTATTCAGAAGCCGCTACTCTTCTGGTCTAGTTCCAGTTCAGTCCTTGCTTCTTTATTTACTTTGATAATCTAGTATAAACAATTATTTGAATATAGAAAAAATACATAATTTCATTTTGTTTGCTCTTTAACATTTTGTTTTTTTGTTATGTTACTGTATCAGTAACTTAATTTGCTAAACAGGAATGATTACAATTGAAGAGAGAGAGAGAGAGAGAGAGAGAGAGAGAGAGAGAGAGTATTTGTAGTGGGACATCTGTTTTGTAGTGATGGTAAATATACAGACGAGGTTGCTCGAACATTTGTGCAGAAATATACATTTTATTGTCATTTTTTTCAAGGGATCTCTAAAATAATAGTCAGAACTAAGCTCCCAACGATGACACGTCGTCCTATTCTTCATTCGTTTTAAAAGTACAATGTGAATGTCTCCAACAAAGGCCTCTGTCAGCTCCAAGTTCACAACATTGCCGTATCTTTATCTTCATTCAGTTTTAAACTTCAACTTTATCGTTTATATTAAAGCTTGCATTCATGTCTAGATTTCTAATCTTGATATATCTTGTGAGAAATTGAAAGAAGAACAATTAAGAATAAGTGAAACATACTTCTTTTGTCGCCACACTGTTACCGGACTGTTGTCCAGTGTCGTGGTTTTTTGTGTTTTTGTCTTGCGCTGCTCTAATGGCTTGGGTGATAGTTATTTTTACTTTCCAATAGTATTCTGCTATGACATTTATCCATATTTTTCGTGGTCTGCCTCTCGCCTTCTTTCCTGATGTTCTGTTGTAGAAGGATGTATTCTGTGGCGTTTGGTTAAATTCTTATTGTGGCCAAACCACTTCATTCTTTGTTTCTCAATGTAATTCAAGCAAGGTTCTGTGCCAACTTTTTCTTATGCTGATGTTGGTGACTGTCTTTTCTTGTGTTGTTAACTTTAGTGAAACATACAATTCACTGAAATTGCTAGTGCTGTCATCTGGTGTCTGGCTAGAGAACAGTTAAGAAGAAGGGATCATATAACTCATTGCAACTATTGTGATCTGACGATTGACTTAATAACCAAGAAACAGAGTGTCGACAAAAGTATGCCATATCACAGCTAACTATAAACTCATATATTAGAGTTGGCTGTGGTCATATGAAGTCTTAAGTATCTTTGGAAAAGTTAGTAAAGTGAGTCCTACCTGTCGGGGGCTGACCATACCGGATACCCCAGAACTTATAAATGGTGGTCCCAGTAGCGAGGTCACTGTAGAAACCTTTGACCTGTTGCCCTGGATTGATTGAGACAATGATGGTGTTATTGGAACTGTTGCTAACTGAATCATCTTGACGTTCCTCAAGGTTAAGGTTGCGTGCCCAAACACAGTTCAACATCAAACATATCGTGAGACACACCGCAGACGAGAGTTTTATGTGTTCCATAGTGGAAGATCTCATAGACGTGTAAACCTGACGTTCAATTGGTCACAAATTCCAACTCTTAAGAAATAAAAATAATATGCTAGCAAAATCGATACTGAAACACTGGCTTCACATGTCAACGAACATGTAATAAGTATTTGTCTAAAGTAACACTACGAGGAAAAACAACTACAAATGCGAGATCCAATGGTTATCTATAAATTTGCCAGGGGCGTATCTTTGATTAATAATAATTGGTGACTAAGCTTGCAAGACAACAGTGCAAGTAGTTCAACTCAATAGGATATACAGTTTATATATATGAAGAGTATAGATTGTGTTCTGGTGACAGATCTGAAGATATATCATGACCAACATCTGAACATAGAATATATTGTTCTTTTAGAAAAAGGGAGGCACAAATATGGATACATCTGAAACAGAAACCATAATGAGAGAGAAGCCAAAATTTTACTGAATTAGTGATTCTATTATCTGCAATATTAAGCAAACGAAAACAATTGAAAACTAAACGAAATACTAGAAACACTAAACAAACTAACAATTTAAAAGCGCGGTAATATGGCCTACATTGGTCTTCGTCTTATTGTAACACATACATGACAATAATAAGCTTGACATATTGACTTCGTCTTATTGTAACACATACATGACAATAATAAGCTTGACATATTGACTTCGTCTTATTGTAACACATACATGACAATAATAAGTTTGACATATTGACTTCGTCTTATTGTAACACATACATGACAATAATAAGCGTGACATATTGACTTCGTCTTATTGTAACACATACATGACAATAATAAGCTTGACATATTGACTTCGTCTTATTGTAACACATACATGACAATAATAAGCTTGACATATTGACTTCGTCTTATTGTAACACACATGACAGTAATAAGTTTGACATATTGACTTCGTCTTATTGTAACACATACATGACAATAATAAGTTTGACATATTGACTTCGTCTTATTGTAACACATACATGACAATAATAAGCTTGACATATTGACTTCGTCTTATTGTAACACATACATGACAATAATAAGTTTGACATATTGACTTCGTCTTATTGTAACACATACATGACAATAATAAGCGTGACATATTGACTTCGTCTTATTGTAACACATACATGACAATAATAAGCGTGACATATTGACTTCGTCTTATTGTAACACATACATGACAGTAATAAGCTTGACATATTGACTTCGTCTTATTGTAACACACATGACAGTAATAAGTTTGACATATTGACTTCGTCTTATTGTACAAGATGCTTTGTATAAGAAGAGATTTCTAGAACGAGCCCTTGTATGCACTTCATAAATAGTATCTTTCGTCGCCTCTGTTATCTCTGGTCCCCCTCTTGCGTGGCCGGCCATTTGCTTTGTATCTATTGCATCGGAGCAACATTGCTCTTTGGGGCGCACTGTCTGTTGGTAATCTGATTATGTGACCGAAACATTTAATTTGTTGTTTCTTGATGAAGTTCAGTACTGGTATTGTACCCTATTTTTTCCTGATGACTTCATTTCTCAACCGGTCTCTTCTTGTTACCTCCAGCATTCTGCGTAGACACTTCGTCTCGGTCGTGACTAGTTTTCTTCTATCATTTGATGTCAGCGTCTAGGTTTGGCACTGGTAGCATAATGTAGGGAGAAAGATTGTGTTGAACATTGACCTTTTTGTTTTCATGGTGACATGTTTGCATTTTAAAATTGGCGCCATTTGTCCTATCATTTGATTTGCTTTGTTACATCCGTGTTGGATTTCCTTATTTATTCTTCCGTTTGCTGATAAAATACTACCTAGGTATGTAAAGTCTTTGACTTTTTTTAATGGGCGTTTTTCATTGAAACCAATCCACGTCAACTACTAGATTGCAGGAGCTGGGTTTGAAGATTGGAGTAGCAAGAAAAGAACAACATAACAGGTACGTGAGTAGGCTCATCAATCAAAATCGAACTGGTACGGTCAGTCGCTGGACGTTGTTGGAGATATTGCGAAGGAGATCGGAGCACCTATGGACATGTCCGGAGCGCAATGAAGATATTCCAAGCTGAAACTGAAATGGGCGATTGTCGATGGAAATATTGGTAGTGTTTTACTCTCTAGCGAATGTCATCATTTCGGTTTTGTCGATGTTTATTCTCATATTGTATTCATTGCATGTTAACTCTGGTATATTAATGTGTTGCCGTAGCTGTTCTTCTGTTGTTGATATGATTGCCTGATCGTCGGTCAAAAAAAATTCGTTAAAGAGTTCCTCAAGGTTGTTTCATTCGCTGATGTTAGCTATTTTACAGATTTGTTCTATATGTGTGATAAACAGCAGCGGTGATAGTACGCATCCTTGTCTTACTCCTGACTCTACGTGGAACTTTTCTGATAGACCTGTTTTTGTTCGAACCGTACACTGGCTGTTTATATAGAGGCTCTTGCAGAGATTGATTAGGTAGTCATTGACAATACTTTTCACAAATTCTGTCTGTCCTCGCGGTCGAACGCTTTTTCCTGGTCTACAAACGCAAAGTGTAGGTATTTTTCGGATTCGACAGTCATTTCCACTAACTGCCTGAGGGTGAATATCGCATCCGCACAGCATCTCTTTTGTGAGGGGTTAAGCTGTGGCTTGATGATATGGTGCAGCCTTTTTTCAAGTACTTTACATAATATTTTTCCGGTGTGACTCACTGCGGTGTACTTTTCCGTAGTGCTATTCCTCTATATCCATACAATCCCTTTTGCTACCTATCTTCTTCAAGCTCAACTATTGTTGCATTCCTCCAATCTTCTGGTGTTTCTTGTGTGATCCAGACTTGGTTGAATAGTCTGTGTAGCCAGCTTATTTCAACCTCTTTAGTTGCTTTGAGCAGGAATATTGTCTGGGCCTGGTGTTTTGTGGCTACCAAACAAACAATGTATATTACGTGCTCAACAAAACAGAACAATTTGTATTGCTCAGATTTGCACACGGTCCAAGTCTTTTTTAACATGCTAAAAGGTGAACTTCTGTTGTGGCAATGACTAAGTGAATTTTGAACGTCATCTACAAAGGTTCATCTACAAAGTATGAGGAACAATGAAAACTGTTTCCTATTATTATGTTACGAATTGTCAAAGCAACATCAGCTTTTAAAAGTCTAAATAAAATATGGAACTGAAAGTTATATAGTATTAAAACTAAATTACGAATTTTCAATTCAAATGTTGTATCAATCCTAACATATGCCAGCGAGAGTTGGAAAATGACTAAAGATATAGAAAGCAGGTTGAATGCATTTGAAAATAGAAGTCTGCGAAAAATAATGAACATAAAATGAAACGAATTCAGGAGAAGTGATGAAGTCAGAGACATGTCTGGTCAACCACTAGTGACAACTGTTATAAGAAAGAGAAGATGGAGATATGTTGGGCACACCTTGAGGAGAAATGATCAAAGAATATCAAAGCAGGCATTGAAGTGGGATGCAAAAGGTTCAAGAAAGAGAGATCATCATAAGGAGACCCTGAAACGAACTTTGCTGAGAGAGGCAAGAAATATCGGTCTCAGTTCCATGGAGGAGATTGAGCGAGTTGCCCAGGATATAGCGGTATGGACAAATTGCTTGCATACCCTATGTAACGTATAACACCTGTACGAGAGGAATTATTAATTAATTGCACAAAAGATTAAAAATGACATTACATTGCCTGACCTGACAGATGTCGTGATTGACACTTTTGAAAAAATGAATCGATTGTCAACTGTTTGTAGACCATGATTATGCATAAATATTTACAGCATGTGGCAACATTTCATTTTCTCGCATGGTCCGTTCACAAACTCGGGACCACAGTGATTAGGCTATTTTCGCTTAACATAAGTGATATTATTTTTCTTCTTTTGTCGTCACACTGCTACCGGGTCGTTGCGGTTAACTGTCTTGCGCTGTTCTGGTGAATTGGGTGATTGTTATTTTTGCTCTTGGCAGGATTCTGCCATGCCATCTAAATATCTTTTTCGTGGTCTTCCTCTTGTCTTCTTTCCTGATGTTCTGTCGTAGAAGACTCTGTATACTGTGGAGTTTGCATGCATTCTTATTTAGTGGCCAAACCACTTCATTCTTTGTTTCTCAGTGTAATTCAAGCAAGGTTCTGTGCCAACTTTCTTTCTTATGCTAATGACTCTGTATTTTCTGGTGGTGTTGGTAACTGCTTCAAATACAACATTAAGATCAACATTCAAAAGACAGAAGTCATGACTATAAGCAGAGAACATAAAGATATCAACATTGAAATAAATGACCAAACGCTAAAGCAGGTGAGAGAATTCAAATACCTTGGAAGTATCTTCACATCTGATAGTAGACTGGACAGAGAGATCGAAACTAGAATCCAGCAAGCCAACAACATTACATACCAGTTTACCCCAATCTTGAAACACCCAGCAATTCCAGTAGAGACTAAAGACAGATTATAAATGCAATCTTTATACCAACACTGTGCTACCAGAGCCAAACATGGGCACTGACAAAAGAACAAGAAAGGAAAATTACCACAGGCGAAATGAGATGCTTGAGGAAAGCATTAAATAAAACAAGAAGAGACCATATAAGAAATGAGGAAATTAGAAGAACAATCGGAACAACACCTGCTATTAGATTTATTGAAAAACAGAGACTCAAATGGTTTGGCCACTTGGTCAGAATGAACCCGAATACACCAGTTGCAAGAGCGTACAACCTGAAAATGGAATCATCAAGAGGAAGGGGCAGACCAAGAAAAGATGGGTTGATGGAGTTACAGACATCTTAAAACTCCACAATACCACACCATATCAAGCGACCGAGCGTGCATTATCTCGGAAACCGATCATCAGTTAAACCTGCTACGTCTAGCGACAAAAAAGCAGAGGACAAAAGAAAGGACAAAAGAAAGAAAAGAAGTTGGTAACTTTTCGCATTTCATATGTATACGTGATACATGAATACGTGAGAGAGAAAATTTTGGATATCCTGACTTCATGGCAGGGTAGAGTGTCAACATCTGAGTTGATAGCAAACAACAACGACAGAGATTTGTGGAGATCCATGATCACCTACGTCAGCCGGCACGGCACCTGATGATGATGTGATATTACGAATGTATAATAAAAAATTGCAAACACAAGACGGTTATTGCACGGAACCATTCTTCTACTGTAATTGGCGGTTATTCACAAAAACAATGTACGAATAGCAAAAACACTGTATGATTTTTGTGACGACGGCGTATCCTTAAACATTCTTGTAAACCACGATCAATAGAGCTATTGGTTACTAAACTGACGTCATTACAATCCGCGCAGACCCATAGGTGCTCAGTCTTCCCCAACAGATATCGAAGAGTATGCATACTGATGGTTCTACTGATGGTTCAATTGATGGATGTAAATGATTTTGGATTTTTTGACCGTTTTAGTATCTTTGTCAAAGTCTATATGTAGTGTGATGCAAAATTCGTCATTCCTGTTGTTTCATGTGCTTGCTAAAGGCATTTTGGTCGAAAAGCTGCTTGTATTGTCAGTTTTTGTAAAACTACAGCACTTTGTTATTACTTGTTTCGCAATTCTACATAGTTTTACTGCAGACTCCATCTATATTGTATGTACATGAAGAGACAGCAGTTCTTTACCTTCCAAATGTTTATTCATCACTTAATACAGCTAACCCTTATACAGACACATATTCACTTGTTTTACTGTCTATTTCCAAGTAGAAAATGTAGTTGGCTGTCCACTCTTACCGTTAAGCGTAGGGATGGAAGCTTTAATTTGCGTTCTAGGGTCAGATGAGTTGCCCTTGTTGTGTTATATCCGTGTTTATGTAGTGTGGCCTTGATATTGTCTGTCCATCTTTTTCTTGGTCTTCCCTTAGCTCTAGTACCCGATCTCTTTTATTGTATGCTGTTATTGGTGGTTGGTTGTATTTTATTCTCATTAAATGTCCAAACCACTTTCTTACTGTATGGTCTCTAAATGATTCAAATATTTCTTTTCAAAAAGGATGTCCAGATGCTGAACACCAAAAGTCTGCCTGGACTATGGAAATAAATAATTAAAGCAAAAGGGTGCAAGTACAAACTCCTGGAAAATGACTTGTTGATAAAAGTTTTATGCAAATCTTGTCTTTTTCATTTCTGCATAGTAAACTATAAACTCAATTAAAAAAATAATTTTGACCCCTCATGGCCTGGACTTAATAAAAACTCAGTTTCTATGTTTCAATTTTCATCTAATCTCAGTTTACTTGACACATTGCACATATCATCTCTGCTACTTGGGAAGTAATACTTCCACTTGATCAAACATGTATTGCAACTTAGAAAATCATTTGTTGAGCGAATGTATTCTAGTTACCTGATGCTGGTTGTCTTTTCTAGTTTTGTGACTAGTAATGTAGTTCTTGGCAAACATCACAGCAACTATCAGTTTCTATTGTCTCTTTTGAAGAAATTTCCCTAGACTTGAGAACGAGTGTCTAAAAATGTGTACTGAATTCTTCACTGTTCTGCCCCGTGTCCCCATGTGATACCAACTGCTCAATCTCAAATGTTTTTTGTTTGTTTTATATCATAAGTTCCATCTGGTTGGTTAAATCATCCTGTCAACCAGCATCTCTTTCCCAGCTTTGATTTTCAGCTGGTGTCAAATGCAAATATAATGAAGGTGGGAAATCTCAAAATGGTCAACAGGTAGCCTCACAATCCCCTGCCAGAATTTCTAGATCATGTTATTTTATCAGATTCAAGTTTGGATACTGTTGCATTGGCACCAGGTGGTTTTACAATGAATTAGGTTAGATGTGTAGAACAAAGCAATCTCTTTTTGTGTGCAGATTTCTTTACATAATCATTAAATAACGCACCACTAAAGTTAAACCTTTGTTACCAATTATATATATTTATCATACCTCTCTGCTATTCTGTTAGACTTATTACATTTTTTCTCCCACTAATTACTCTGTTAGAGTTGCAGTAGCGTAGTTGTTAGTGGACTCACTTCTTAGGCTAGTAGTTCGAATTCAATTCCACAGCGGACATGGAATATTTCTCCGACAATAAAAACTCCTAGGCCGACCCAGCCTCAATTGCGTCCCAGGTAAAGCACTTAGAAGTAATGGCGGCTTGCATGATGGTGACGACCCCCTGTTTGCTGATGGTCAATAAAAATATGTGCCTAACAACCATATTGCCCAAAATTTTTCTAGAGGTATAAAGGGGTTCCTTGACTTAGAATTACTTTGTTACACATCTCTTTTTAAACAAGCAAACAGTTTCCAATTTCTCAACTAACTGGAAGCTTTAACAATGTTACTATGTTCACTCTAAAGTTTTGATGCAAGAAGACAAATACATATTCTCTCTTGTTCTAGCTATAACAACATGGGATGCACGCTTAATTATAACATTTATATTAAATATAGAAATAGTTTCCATCCTATGTGATAACCATCCAATAATAACATTTTTTTTGGGGGTAACCATCCAATAATAACATTTTTTTGGGGGGGTCTCTTTGGCTGAGTGGTTAAGCCCTTTGCCTTGCGAGTTGAAGATCGTGGGTTCGAGTCCGGACAGCAGCCGTCTGTTCACGAGTGCAGTTTTTTCCAGAGACCCTAGGATTGTTGCAGGAGCTACAGAGTTCGTGCAATACTCTCGGCAGGTGGCGTGTCATTTCTGCGGAGAGGGACCGAGCCATATGGGGTAAAACCCGTGCAATGAAGTCAATCCTTTGGCTTTTAATAACATATTTATATTGACACATCAGAGTTTCAATTCCATTAAAACAACATAGTAACCAAATTAAACCTTCAGTGTTCCTCAATAAACATAGAAAAGTTTTTGACTGACAAGCTGGAACCTTTGACTGCTTTGTTTACTTTCAAAATAACATTACAGCAATATCAACAATTTAAAACTGTCATTCAGTTTCACATGAACTGGTCAAGTTAGAACAAAGATAGTTTCAACCACACAACAACATTCATATGCATATATACAATTATACAGACAACAGAGTTTCAACCACACAACAACATTCATATATACAATTATACAGACAACAGAGTTTCAACCACACAACAACATTCATATATACAATTATACCGACAACAGAATTTCAACCACACAACAACATTCATATATACAATTATACCGACAACAGAGTTTCAACCGCACAACACCATTCATATATACAATTATACAGACAACAGAGTTTCAACCGCACAACACCATTCATATATAAAATTATACAGACAACAGAGTTTCAACCACACAACAACATTCATATATACAATTATACAGACAACAGAGTTTCAACCACACAACATTCATATATACAATTATACAGACAACAGAGTTTCAACCACACAACAACATTCATATATACAATTATACCGACAACAGAGTTTCAACCACACAACAACATTCATATATACAATTATAGAGACAACAGAGTTTCAACCACACAGCAACATTCATATATACAATGATACAGACAACAGAGTTTCAACCACACAACAACATTCATATATACAATTATACAGACAACAGAGTTTCAACCACACAACAACATTCATATATACAATTATACAGACAACAGAGTTTCAATCACACAACACCATTCATATATACAATTATACAGACAACAGAGTTTCAACCACACAACAACATTCATATATACAATTATACAGACAACAGAGTTTCAACCACACAACATTCATATATACAATGATACAGACAACAGAGTTTCAACCACACAACAACATTCATATATACAATTATACAGACAACAGAGTTTCAACCGCACAACAACATTCATATACATATATACAATTATACAGACAACAGAGTTTCAACCACACAACAACATTCATATATACAATTATACAAACAACAGAGTTTCAACCACACAACATTCACATATACAATTATACAGACAACAGAGTTGCAATCACACAACAACATTCATATATACAATTATACAGACAAGAATTATGATTATAGTTATATACTACACTGCCCATGTGGTGTCGGGGCCCGTAAGGGAAGCAAAGAATAGTACCACTGCATCCTACAAGATTGGTTGTAAGAGGTGACTGATGTAGGGTGGCAAGCTATGAATGGTGTCAGGGCCCATAAGGGAAGCAAAGAATAGTACCACTGCAACCTACAAGATTGGTCATAAGGTGGCTGATGTAGGGGCCTAGGGAAGCTACGTTAGTAAATAAAAAGCATAGTAGAAATTGGCAGTGCCGGCCTACTTGTAGGCGCATAACTGGCACCACAATCAATCGCTCTTAGGTTCAGATCACATACAAATCACACAGTGGTTAACAAGTGGTCGATATGGAGTGTTTGAAGACGAATGTACAACACAACATTTATGCTGTTCACCACTGAAACAACAATTGTTAGTAAATGCTACAACACATTTTCATACTTTTTTTCTATATGCGTTCTTATATGTCTCTTTAGGTAACTTGTGTTAGTAAATGCTACAACACATTTTCAAACTTTTTTTCTGTATGCCTTCTTATATGTCTCTTTAAGTAACTTGTGTTAGTAAATACTTCATAACAAATATCACATTTATAAGGTTTCTCTCCTGTATGTATTCTTCTGTGTATCTTCAGGTTACCATTTTGAGTAAATCGTAAGTCGCAAACATCACATTTGTAAGGTTTTTCTCCTGTATGTGTTCTTCTATGCATCTGCAAGTTACCAGTTTCTTTAAATCCTATACCACAAACCTCACATTTGTAAGGTCTCTCTCCTGTGTGTGTTCTTCTGTGAATCTGCAACTGATTAGTCTGAGAAAACCATATACCACAAACATTACACTTGTAAGGTTTTTCTCCTGTATGTTTCCTTCGGTGCCTGTTTAGGCTACCAGTTTGGGTGAATCGTACATCACAAATATCACACTTGTAAGATTTCTCTCCAGTATGTGTTATTTTATGCATCTGCAGGTTACCATTTTGAGCAAATTCCAAACCACATACATCACATTTGTAAGGTTTCTCTCCTGTGTGTGTCCTTTTATGCATCTGCAAGTTACAAATTTGAGTAAATCCACCCCCACATACATCACACTTGTAAGGTTTCTCTCCTGTGTGTGTTCTTCTATGCATCTGCAGGTCACCACCTCGAGTAAATCCTACACCACATACATTACATTTGTAAGGTTTCTCTCCAGTATGTATTCTTCTATGCCTCTTTAGGCTACAACCGTGAGCAAATCCTACATCACAAACATCACACTTGTGAGGTGTCTCTCCTGTATGTGTTCTTCTGTGTCTCTGCATGTTACATTTTTGAGCAAATCCTAAACCACAAACATCACATTTGTAATGTTTCTCTTCTGTATGTATTCTCATGTATCTCTGAATGTGACAAATTTGTTTACATTCTGTTCCACAAACATCACATTTGTCCAAACTCTGACTACTGACAATATGTCTACTACTTTTCTTAGAAATACAGGACTCATGTTCTGACATTGTGCTACAATATCCACTATTGACAGACAAGTTGTCATCATTCTCACACATCTTATCCATACCATCATCTGTCATGTCCTGATAATCTCTGACGACTTTCACTGACTCTCTTAAATCATTGATGGTCTGTTCTGTAGATACAAAACACAGATCTCCATTCATGTTTTCTCTTTTGATTATTGTGTTTCCTTTGTGTCCATGAACCATCTCAAAATCTTCTGTCTCATCTAATGTGTTCTTCATAATATTTCTAGTATGTTCTGCTAGCCTCTCTAAACCTTCTCCCATGTCTCTGGAGCTGTTGTCAATGTTTCTAACATGTTCTGGAAGATTCTCTGATAAAACATCATGTCCTACAAGTTGTGAATGTTCAACATTGTATTCACTTTCTACTTTAATTTTCTGAACATCATCCAGAGTGTTTGTGTAGTGGTTCAATGTGTCATCAATGATATCTGAAACATACAAACAATGAACAGTCACAAATAATGAAATGTATATAGTAATAAATATATAACATGAAACATTCATATGGAAATCAAAAGAACTTGGTTTGAACACCAAACTCAGAATATACCAAAATAACATTTTTGAAATTTTTCTATACAATAGTGAGTGCTCGAAAATGACAGCAGACGTTACACATAAATTAAAGATCTTTCAAAATTAATGTCTTGGGAGAATCCTGTAAATATTTCAGCAAGATAAAATCACAAATGAGGAGCTGTAGAAGACAACTAGAATCACTACCTTGGCAATCATGATCAGAGAAAGAAAAGATGGAGATAGCTTGAACATGTGTAGATTGCCACTGGACACTTTGGAAAAGACAGCTTTTCGATAGACAGTAGATAAAAGAGACAAGGCAGACCAAAGGTCACATCATAGTCAAGAAGCACTCAGCTGTTCAGGCTGCTAGGTTGTTCATAGTTGACTGTTACCTGATTTTGGTTGCACCTTTGCTAATGCTTATTGCTAGTTCCCCTGCATACATTGTAGCATGTACTTTTGGAGGAAGATAATTGTGTTTTTATGTCATTCATGCGTATGAGAAATCAAGTAAAAGATGGCACTCCATTCTTGAAAAGCTTGTCTTTGATGTAATGTATTTGGAGTTTGAATGCAACTTATTTATTGTACAGGTAATGCGTTATCCAGGAGAATATGTGTTCATAAGCTTTGTTTCACTGTAGCTGAAGGAATAGACTTGTCATTCCATACAAATTCTCCATGTCCATCAAGATTAAAACAGTTGATTATTTCTCGACTTCTTGAGCAATAAGTATCATCTGATCTTCAGTTGATATACACTGTCTGAAGTCAGATCATTGGTTCAGTAGGATTTTGTTTCTTTCCTTAAACCACATCAGATTTGTATTGACTAGACAGTCTATCAGTTTGAAATATAATGGTAAAGCTTATGGGTCTATAATTGTCAACTTTGCATCTTGATTGATTGATATGACTATCATCATTGCACTTCGGTGAGTAATCATGTGTGCTATTATCTCTTTCTTACACAGGAAGATCTCAGCTGCAGAGAACAAACTTCATAGCACCGGTGAGGATCCCCAATATAATTTTGAAGATGATGAAGATATATTTGTAGGAATTTTATTTTTAATCTTTTCTAATGAATTTTGGTCTCAGTGTAGGTGAGATTGAGCTCCTAGTCCTATCGGAGACAATAAAACGTAGGTTCTGTGTTCAATTTGAGCATGTAAAAGAATCCCTGGCAGTTCAAAGTCGAAAAAGAACTTTGTATTTTAGTTCCCCCTTCTTCTGAATGAATACATTAAATGCTATTTTTCATATTCATAATACCAGTCTTATATTTCAACTATTGTTGGACAAATTCAATAGATTTTTCTTTGCTGATGATCTGAGGTGAGCTAGGGTGTGACCTTGGCTCTGTTTCAGTTTCAATTAGAATATCTTCATTGCACTCCAGACATGTTCATAGGTGCTCCAGTCTCTTTTGCAATATCTCCAACAGCATCCAGAGATTAACCGTACCAGTTCAATGTTGATTGATGGCTCATATACCTGTTGTGTTGTTCTTTTCTGGCCATTCCAATCTTCAATCCAAGCTCTTGCAATCTAGCAGTTGACGTGAATTGGTTTAAATGAAAAATTCTCTTTGCGGCCACACTTTATGATGGTGTTCAATCTTGGTTCTGTATTTCTTTGATTTCATTACTGCCAGTTGTTCATTATAAACATCTTTTTTTGGTCCTCATCTGTGTTTTCTTTGAGACTTTGTCATTCTTCTCTTATTTGTCTTCTTCAGTTTATATTCCCTTCTAGGCTGGTTATGATTTGGGAATACTGTATCAAGTAATTTTTAGCCTACTTCACTACGAGTATCTCTCCAACTTTCTCAATAGTAATTACTTTTTCTTATTTGTATTATTTTAATTTGTTCAGGACAACTACTTCTAGTATGTGGATGGAGGTTGAGGCCGTTACTGAAGCCCTCCATTGGATCTCTGGGACTTCATTTACTGGGGTCGTTGTTGTATCTGACTTTCAGTCGATGCTTCACAAGATCCAGAAGGGCAGGTTTCGGTATGAGTGGATGTCGTCTATAGAAGTTTCTAGTCTCCAGAGGCTTACGTGGATATACTGTCCTGGGCATGAGGGTATTTATGGTAATACCCTATTTATATATTTATATATTTATGGAGAGAGCGGACAGGCTTGCATCAACAGCATCGATTGTTGGGGAGTTGAAGATGGATAAGGGGGGTATTCTTCGGTCTCTTCGTGACTGTCTGTTGGATGAGGACACTAAAATCGATGTTGAATCGATCAAGCAATTTAGGCAGTTTGGAGTTACTCATTGTACAAGTAGAACTGGATGCCTGAGAGGCAAATTGAGAGGTGTGTTTAATCAGCGAGCCACAGGAACCATCAGTATGCATACTCTTCGATATCTGTTGGGGAGACTGAGCACCTATAGGTCTGCCTGGAGTGCAATGACATCAGTTTAGTAACCAATAACTAATTTGTTCATGAGTTTCTTAAAATGTTTCTGTAAAAGAAAGTTTCTGTAACTCACTGATCAGTTTCTTCTTGAGCAGATATGATACAAAATCATCCCAGAGCACATTAATGTTTCACATAGAACAATCATAAATGTGTCACAGAACAAACCATAAAAGTATCACCACTACACATCACAAATGACTTACATACCATTTTTTATATGTCTATCTTCTTCACATAGTACAGGCTGCTTGACTTCTTCTTCTTCTACTCTTTCATTATTATAGATGGTACGTTTACTAGTCTCCATATTCAAATCTCCACTGCTACTCAAGTCTTCAGAGATCTGAAATAATGACAAGTATAAATATCAGTTTAATTCACATCTTCTCATATCAATAACATTTGATTGAAACAACTTTTCCTACAACTCCAAAGTTTACTGAAATCTGTTAATGAACTTGTTTCATAGACATGTGCTCCAAGGATAAACTAAAGTTGGAATGGAATTATTTCCTGACCGTTAATAGCTATCAGATTAGATACGCCACAATTGGGTATCAGAGAAACACTGGGAAGTAGAAGTAGCTTGCGTGATGTTGACCATATCCCTTATCGGGTGCCGATGGTCAAAGAAGCATACAAGTCTAATATTGTATTTCCCAATATACATCAGAGAATGAAAACAGGTTTTTTTAACTTGCCGTACTAAATGTTTATTGACTTCATTAAAAGCCCCCACAAAAGGCTTAACAACACAAAGAAAAAACTACTTTTTTTTTAACTTGTAGGAACATTTGAAAACATCAATTTTATGTTTTCCTCTTTGGTTTCGAACAACCTTGAAATGAAAATCATTCTGCATTAAAGCCGAGCAAGTATTTGGAAATGATATTTCATGAAATTATTAAAATATAACAACCGGATAGATTTCACAGGAAAGATACAAACATATTTGAATAACAATATTACAGATTGCTTTTAAAGAAATATGTCACAAAACATCATCTCTTTGATTAAGAGATTGTGTTTGATGGAATTGTTATTATATTCAACAATAAATCACAAGGATGAATGTATATAAAAATGATGAAATTTGACGTTTTTCAAAAAGTTTGTGTGATATTAAACATTTACGCCGAAAAAAGTAACCTGTTATGGTGTGAAAAAGTCCAAGATTAGGTTGATGGAGCTTGCAGGAACAAACATGGATGGTTTTTAAGGGGAAAATCCTTTTGATAAGCAGTCAGTCCTAATATTTAACACTTTCGCTGCCACGCATTTTTCAACAAAGTCTGGCCCAGTGCCACGCTATTTTTCGGTATGATCAGTTTTCAGAGTGACAATTTTAAAAATCGTAAAAATAAACTCATAAACTTAGGACTTTTAAACTACGGAATAGTGTTCATATATTAATGAGCTACTAACCTGTCTGTATGTGGAATATATTCCTTATAATCCACAAGCTATTGTAGTAACTGATATTTCCATACCTATCCACAGTATGATATGCCGTCGTTTTCGAGATAGGTGTCCGTCATCTACTCCCATAACCATGACAATATCTGCTATCGATCTATAAACATCGTCACGTGAATCACAGTTCAAATTCATATCACATTCAGAGTTCGTTTTGGCACTATCACTGGTTAAAAAGTCTGAAAAAGAGTCATTTTGGACATCACTATTCATCAGCTACGTCGTCCATTTTGAAAATTTTTGTTTACTTACGAAAAATCGGACTTATCCCGACGCTTACCCAGTGTGTGTTAGATCCGCATTTTGGAGAGCTCGTCGGAACAATACGGGAAATAGAAGTCACGCTGCCCGCTCGCAAGCGATACTCCCGCTTAAAAAAGACATCATCGACGGCACATGTCCGCCGACTTTTCGGCGGCAGCGAAAGGGAGTTTGTACTTCGCCGACTTTTGTCGTCGGTGGCAGCGAAAGTGTTAAGGGGAAAAATTGGTTACATGCTAAATCTGGACACAAAGTAGAAATCTCTTAGAAATGTAAAGGGTACACTTTGAGTAAACCAAACCAAATGTAAGTGCTTGTCATCTCATCATCAGTCTCTTTGTCTCTAGAGACAATGGGTTATGTGTCAGTGTTTCTTGCTTAGTCATATAATCTGATGTGGTCTATTCTAGAATGGCAATCCCTGCCACAGGTTGCTACAGGTATAACTGGTGATAGGAGCTGATGCTGAAGAAGATCTCTCTACCCTCTCATTTACCTTGATATGTGAGGGTGCTTCTCTTCTGATCTTTTTGAGCCTCTGCTCACCATGTGTGCCTGTCTCTGACTAACAGCTTTCAATTATCCTTGTCTATGCCGCATGATGTTAGATCACGCTTACAGGTGTCAATGAAGCATAGTAATGGGTGTCTATACTGTCTATTACCAGTTGCGAATTGACTATATAAGATGTCCTTTTCAAATTCTATCATTGCTCTTGTGATACACATGTCCCTGCCATCTCAGACATCGCTGGCTTAGCAAGGATTACTATAAGTTAATTAAGTAAGTAAATGTTTGTACATTACAAATAAACCATTACCTGACATTGCTGTTCTAGTTTGATGTCTGTCAGATATGGAACATGTTCTAGATTTCTGTATTCACTCTGTGAATAAACATTTCAGAAACATGTTTAGAAACCAAGAAATGGTAAAATATTATCTTGAAAGAAGTGAAGCAATAGTAATTAAACTTTAATTATTTTACCACAAATAATATTCAAATATTATCACATTTTATTTTCAATATTCCTTGAAATATGGACAGCAAACGGCAACAGTTGACATAAATATTTATGTAAAAGACAAGAAGATTATTTCTGTGAAAGAATCCATAAAATGACATAACAGCTTATCTACAGGGAAAGTAAAACTCATGGAATTGTATGCAATTTTCTTAGACCAGTTTCAGGATTTGCTGACACTTCAATGTGGAATTAGCAAGTCAAATTGAGATGTCCAATTAGCCATATTAGAAATGTATAATTTCAAACACATTTTGCAACATATTTTATAATATAAGTACAACTGAACACATAAACAAATACAAGATATTGGAATGCTACCAGTAACAAGAAATCAACAGTTTTTCACCAAATATTGAAGCTTTAAACAAAACAAAACTTTATTAACATCAGAATCAAACAACACCATTTTAAGATGTAAACACACTGACCTCATTATCTAGTTCCTGTTTTATTTCTGCCATTACATGTGGAACATTAGTATCCTCATTCCCTGTAACAGCCTGAAGATCAAATGAAAGAGAGACAGAGATTACATTAAAATATAGCTAATATTAATATTACAACAGCATGTAACAGATTCTCCATAACAATTTCATACACTTGTAATCTATACTCTTTATTATGAAAGCCAGAGAGAAATAATTCACTGTCAAACATGTCACTTCCTTTACAGCTCTCTCTCATGTCTCATCCGGTCCACATTTGACATTTAGCATTATGGGGAACTGAAGCTGTCTCTCATGGGATAGAAATATTAGTTGTTTTTATGAACCCATGTTGTCTTTATATCTCTGTTATATTATTCATGTTTCTAGTTCTTCCTCTTGATTTTACATTACATCTACTGCTAATGTACACATGTAGTAGTAACTGAATGGGATCCCTTCCCAAGAGATGCTCAAACCATTTCCCTTTCTGTTCTTCTTTGTATTTGATGCTAGATTTTGTTCTGATAATATTAATAATTTTTATTGTGTCTCTTCTGGTGACATTAATAGCTTTTCTCAAGCATTTCATTTGTATCACATATATCATAAACCAAAAACAATCAAATTTTCTCAAATATTATAAATCAAATAAATAACTATTTTATATATCCTGTATCTAACAAGTACCTACCTTATCTGTAATATATTAAATCTAACAAGTACCTACCTTATCTGTAATATATTAAATCTAACAAGTACCTACATTATCTGTAATATATTAAATCTAACAAGTACCTACATTATCTGTAATATAATAAATATAACAAGTACCTACATTATCTGTAATATAATAATTCTAACACATACCTACATTATCTGTAATATAATAAATTTAACAAGTACCTACATTATCTGTAATATATTAAATCTAACAAGTACCTACATTATCTGTAATATAATAAATATAACAAGTACCTACATTATCTGTAATATAATAAATCTAACAAGTACCTACCTTATCTGTAATATATTAAATCTAACAAGTACCTACCTTATCTGTAATATATTAAATCTAACAAGTACCTACATTATCTATAATATATTAAATCTAACAAGTACCTACATTATCTGTAATATAATAAATATAACAAGTACCTACATTATCTGTAATATAATAATTCTAACACATACCTACATTATCTGTAATATAATAAATTTAACAAGTACCTACATTATCTGTAATATATTAAATCTAACAAGTACCTACATTATCTGTAATATAATAAATATAACAAGTACCTACATTATCTGTAATATAATAATTTTAACACATACCTACATTATCTGTAATATAATAAATTTAACAAGTACCTACATTATCTGTAATATAATAAATCTAACAAGTCCCTACATTACCTGTAATATAATAAATCTAACAAGTACCTACATTATCTGTAATATAATAATTCTAACAAGTCCATACATTATCTGTAATATAATAAATCTAACAAGTACCTACATTATCTGTAATATAATAATTCTAACACATACCTACATTATCTGTAATATAAATCTAACACATACCTACATTATCTGTAATATATACCTACATTATCTGTAATATAATAAATCTAACACATACCTACATTATCTGTAATATAATAAATCTAACACATACCTACATTATCTGTTATATAATAAATCTAACAAGTACTTAATTTATCTTGGATTTCATAAACCAAATGAGTAGTTATTGTATTTGTAACATAACATGTAAACTGATTTCATATGTATCACCTATATTTTGTACCTCTCATCACTATCATTTTTCTACATTTAGATGCAAAATATTTCATAGCTTTTTGTAAACTTTTGTAAATTATATTAACCAAAATAAAATTACTACAGACAGTAGAATATTTTCTTCAGATATCCGGTGTGGTTTTGTCATTTTACCAGCCGACATGGATGTCTGAATATGTCATATAAACTTCAATTTCCCAAATTTACAATGGAGTTGCTTTACTGAACACCTATGTTGCTAGTTTATGTGTTCCCAATACATGTTGTGTTCAGCAAGCATTTTTTCAGCTGGTATATGGACTTAGTTAGTTAGTTTGTTCCTTTCGTGCCAAAGGCGGCACATAGGGCAGAGGTTTTAGATCTCCATGTGATACGGTTCTTCGCTAGCAGTTGGAGATCTTGTATGGTTTTACATCCCAATAGTTTACTTTCTTGTTGGATGGTTCTTTGAAGAGTGGTCTTTGGTCTTCCACGTTTTCTTTTCCAACTGATGACCACATAAGGACTTGTCGATTTAGTCTCTTTTCATCTGATCTAAGAACATGACCCATATATTTCCACCTTCGTTTCCTTATAATATTTGATACGGGTTGTTGGTGTGTTCTATCTCTCACTGTGTTGTTCGAAATGAAATCACTCCATTTTACTTTTAATAATTTTCGGAGACATTTATTCTCAAAGCTGTCCAGTTTCTTATCAAATTTGGACTACCTACAAGAAAATAGCAGTTAAGAGTTTATTACTTAAAACATTGTAGTTAGAAGTCTTTCCTAAGTGGCCAACATTTTTTATCCATAAGTGTTTTTTGCATCATGCTTATATTTTTTATTATAGAGATATCTCTGCATTCCATTTGCCAACGTAATCAACATAATTATAAAGTTCATCCATTTCCCTTCAATCTGATATAGAGTAAGTTCTATGTTAATCGCAATGAAGTGTTACTATTCAGATCAATTAACATATGCGTCCGCAATTTTTTTAAATAGAAAATATAATTCCGTCCAGGGGTTAAAATAATTAAGTAGCAGATCAGTTAAAACACATAATTATATTTATCTTAAATACCGTTATCAAATTTGCTGATTAATTTTGGTAACATTAAAACAAAACAAGAAGCCATAGTTGTCTGATCATAGATATCTCTCTCGCGATCACCGCTTAGACTGGTGTACCGGATTTATCCATAAATTATATTCATGTGGAAATCTGATTCATGCAGCCTTAGCATGGGTGTGTTTCGTCACATCTTTAGCGCCGTTTGGAGCTCTGGTGCTTCTCTGGTGCTTATCCTTTGGCGATGTGTCCGGTTTTAGCCAGTGTTTACTGGGTTCGCTCTCTGTCAGCCATGGGCTGTCCCCAGCCAGCCTGCAAGGCAGCAGGTTGCTATTTTCTTTTAGGAGAGTTACCCTTAAACAACCTTCCCTCCTGGGTTGTTGAGCGTCATCTGCTCAGGTTACCAGTCTTTTTTTTGACTACTTGGTTTGCCTGCCATCCAGTTTTGTGTACGTTTTGCTCCGCTAGTCTTTGTCCCCAATCGAACTACAAGGCAGTAGTAGTGATCATAGATATGAGAAACTAAATAAGAAGCTATTGTCTGAACATAAAAGAAACGAGTTCTAGTTATTTGTATCATAAAGTGAATACCACACAAAGTACCTGATTAATCTCTGTTGTGTCTGCTTCCTGCATCATTTCTTTAATGTTTGCATGAATGTGTTTCATGGTCATGGTATCTGAATGTTGCCTTCTTGTTCACTGAGTTTTAAACAGAAAGAAAAACTTCACATGTCTACTCAGATTGTATGGAGAAGAAAAAACTTCACATGTCTACTCAACTTGTGTGGAGAAAGTGAAGTCAGCATGAGAATCTCTTATTGACTATTGTTTGGGGTACTGAGAAAACAACTGAGGAAAATATAAGACACTGACATCTTGAAAGTGACAGTTTTTTTGTGCCACTTAACAGATCATGGATAGACCTAATGAAAGTATCTGATAAGGTTTGAAACTTTCTGAACAAAACTGAGAAATTGTAGAATTCATTTTAGGATGTACAGATGGGTGAAAGCATACTTGTATTAACAGAAGAATCAGAATACAATTAGATAAGATCAAAAGTAAGAAATTCTACTAAGTCTTGTCATCATGCAGGAAGAAGTTTGGTTCTTGGAACTTTTCTGTCAAAGATTTCAATATCAAGAACTCAACTAATATCTTACTATTGACAATTTTACAGCAGAAGGAGACATTACTTTTTTGGTTACAGATTAAACTAACAAGTGCCAATATTAAACTAGCAAATTATATTTCAAATTAATATAGCACAAACTCTAGTGTACCGACATTGGCATATATACTTTTTTGTGTAAAATAAAACAAAAAGTTAAAAACCTGTTTTCATACCAAATGGTATATTTATAATATATAATGTGTTAACCCTTGGCATCATGTGTCAAAATACTCCTAAAGATCATACAGGAAAGAATAAAATTCAAAATTGGAAACAAAATTAGCCAAAAGCAATTCAGTTTTTGAAAGAACTGTGGAACTAGAAAAGGAATTTTTGTTTGTCTAAGGATGTTAACAGAAAAAAAATATATATATGTGCAACAAAACAGTCGATGTATGCTTTAGTGATTAGAGATTTTGATAAAGTGACATATGGAGAAATAATTCACTTGTTAGAAAACATACATATTGATGGGCAAGATCTGAGGCTGAAAAAAAATATGTATGAACAACTTGTTTTCATTCCGGGACACATGGGTGTCGTTGGCAATGAGAGAGCAGACAGACTGGCATGCTCTGCCGCCATATCAGAGGGCCAGCCAATGAACAGAGCTGACATCTTAAATGCCCTCATAGAGCGTGGCCGCAGAGAAGATCTTCATCTAAACCAATCCACATCAACTACTAGATTGCTGGAACTGGTTTTGAAGATTGGTGTGGCAAGAAAAGAACAGTATGACAGGTATACGAGCAGGCTCATCAATCAAAATCGAACTGGCACGGTCAGTTGCTGGACCCTGTTGGAGATATTGCGAAGGAGATCGGAGCACCTATGGACATGTCTGGAGTGCAATGAAGATATTCCAAACTGAAATATCAGCAACATAGTGCAGCTATGAGAACGAAGACAGGAATATGTACTTTCCTCAGACCAGTTCAATCTATACAGAGAAAAATTATGCAACATGTAGAAGAAAATAAGAGTAACAGACGGTAGACAGAACATGAACAATCTGAGATATACTTATGACTTGATCCCCATGGCAACAAATAAAAAAAGATCTACAAGACTTGATATTTGGGAAAAAGTGAAAAGAAAGGAATAAGTATTAATATAAATAAAACATAGTTAATAGTTATTTCTAAGAAACAGGAAACATCCCAATGCAATTTTAAAATGACCAGCACAACACTGAGACAAGTTTATCGATTTCTATATCAGGGAACTTTCATAACATCAGATGGAAGATCTACACCAGATATATGGAGTAGAATAGTTCAAAGACCAAACTATACAAGCCAGTATTATTAAGGTATTAAAATATTGAATGTCTAAGTAACTTAACAGTCTGACTAACTTCAAAAACAGTAGTTGAATGTGGAATTTAAGGAATCAATTTTGAATTACATCCTTTCTTTTTTCATCAGTTCTAGGACGGACAAATTTAAAAGTAAAACTATAATATAGTATACAATAATACATATTATGGGGGTCTGTGGCATGGAGGCCACCTCTCGCTGCAAAATTTCTTGGTTTGCTCCCTATGGAGCAATCAACTATTTTCCAGAGATTCGTGATCTCAGTGTATGTGAGATCAAGTTCCTAGTTCTTTTGGGAGACCAAAATAAAACACATCCTGTGTTCAAATTGAACATGTAAAATATACAAGAACAATTGGTAGTCCAAAATCAGTGAGTAGCGTGTGAAACCGCAGCCTAGTTAACATTCACTAAAAATATTTTTTTAAAAACTTCCACAAAAATTTTCTAAATTACACCGGTAATTATATATGGGGTTTGTGTACTGCAGTGGAGATCTTTCTGTCAGTCCTGTGAACTGTGTAAGAAAGAGATCGCAACACACATTGTGACACATGATTAGTGATTACTATTACATTTCATTAACAGAAGTGTCAGTAATGATGATGGTCCTATCAATCAGCATAACATAGTATAACCATTACTATTGTAATTTATAAATGCAGGCAGTAAAAGAGTAATTGAGCAATGAACTGTAAGTGTTAGAGTTAGTCATTAGTGTGTTCTGTTTTAGTTTAGCGGACTGCTGTAGTCGCTACTCATCACTACTGTAGTGTTGTAGACTCAGACTGTAGGAATGAATGATTGGAATGAATGACATAAGAAATAATTCAAGATTGATTACTTCTTCCCGAATCTAAATTATGTTAAACAAGAAAGTAAATAATGTGTGATTACATTGCGAATCAGCTTACTATTAAACTTTGCAGCAAACTGTCGTTAGCACCCCATATATAATGATAGCGCTTCTTTTAAATGCAGATGACGCCTTGCAGTTTCTTACTTCAAAACTCCCTGCCCCAGTAAAGTAACTTCTACCTTCAGAAATTGTTTGTGGAAATAGTCTCCCTTAGAAAAAGGGCTAAATTACTCCAGACTACTTAAGATCTGCAGGTGACACAGTTTTGGTATCTGAGAATAAGCAAAACTACAGGAACAGTAGTTGACCAACTAGACACAATTAGCAAAGAATATGGATTAGAAATTTACATCCAGAACGTTTGCTATGGGTTTAAGGAAAGAAGGGGAGAAGCCAAAAATAAATATAATAATAAACGGTTACTGAAGAAAGTATACAAAACAGGATATTTTTATTATATATATATATATAAATCTTTGGTGTGCAAGTTTATCATGAGATGAGTTACAGCATGGTGTGAAAATACATTATGGAAGTTTAACGATTTTATTTCATTCTTTTATTTGATGATGCTTTCATTTGTACTTTCGTTCTTTTGGGGTTACTAAGGGAGAATCACGTTGCTGATGCTTTTGTAATATTGACTAGTGCCCCAGAGACAACATACCAGGCTGTGTTGCGGTCGTTCCCTCTGTATCCTGCCGGCAACCTCTTCCCATCATCCCCATGTCTATACACCAGAATTTCATCAACAAATTACAATGCTCTACCTCTTCCATCAAGTTGTTGTTCTGGGATTGTCAAACACGTACAAACAAAGTAACAAACAAATGGACGACCAAATACCAACGTATCTAAGGAAAATCTGGAATAAAAACGAATAACGAAATAAATGTAACACAAAAACACACATAAAAACTAGAAATAGAAAAGAAACAATGAAACATCTAGTAAATATATAACTTGAATACATGCAACATATACCCATATAGATTATAAAGCATGGGAAGAGAAGTACTAAGAAGCATAAGAATGTAATACATGCAACATATACCCATAGAGATTACAAAGCATGGGAAGAGAAAGTACTAAGAAGCATAAGAATGTAATACGTTGATCCCGCGTGGTCGCAAGGTACCATACAAAGAAATCAACCGATTCTCCAGAGCAAATCGACTACGATCATCAGAGGAACATGATCGGATGGCTGTGACCTGGACATCGCAAGCTCCTGAATGGCCAGTATCATTGAAATGGGTAGCTACAGGGGTCACAGAGCATTGGCGTATATCGCGCAAGTGTTGGGCGAATCGGTCACTGAGTCTCCTGCCGGTTTCCCAATATAGGCCTTGTTGCACCGCTTGCAGATAATGGCATAGATAATATTACGGGACTCGCACGTGAAACTGTCTTCAACAACGAACGTGGCTTTTGGAAAAGACACCGTGCGGGTCTGTATTACATAAGCACAAGTGTTGCAGCGCCGACGGCCACACTGGATGGTGCCAAAATGACTCTGGATGTTAGGCTTGAGGCGACTGTGAACCAACATATCCTTAAGGCTTCTGTCCCGTCTGATTTTCGGTTGATTTCTTTGTATGGTACCTTGCGACCACGCGGGATCAACGTATTACATTCTTATGCTTCTTAGTACTTTCTCTTCCCATGCTTTGTAATCTCTATGGGTATATGTTGCATGTATTACATTCTTATGCTTCTTAGTACTTTCTCTTCCCATGCTTTGTAATCTATATGGGTATATGTTGCATGTATTCAAGTTATATATTTACTAGATGTTTCATTGTTTCTTTCTATTTCTAGTTTTTATGTGTGTTTTTGTGTTACATTTATTTCGTTATTCGTTTTTATTCCAGATTTTCCTTAGATACGTTGGTATTTGGTCGTCCATTTGTGTTTCATTTTAATTTGTCACTCCTGTTTGTTCGTTTGCTTGATAAAGACCTTGTTGGTCGAAACGTTGCTGTTTATCGTCACTGTTTATGTATTTTGTAAAACTATAGTACTTTGTTTGTACGTGTTTCACTATTTACCAAGTTTTACTGCAGTCTTCCCCTATTTCGATATTCTGGGATTGTCGCTGTGTAAATATATGTTTAGTTTAGTTTAGTTTAGTCGTCGGATCACCATCACTGCACGTCGAACAAATTAGTCCATAAGTGCTCCGATCTCTCCCTCAGTATGTCCATCAGAGTGTGGCGACTAACGACACCGGTTCTTTGTTGGTTTACAATTCTTCTTTGTCTGCCAGCATAGCGTTCTTGTCGAGCTACACCACACTTAACTTTGAGTTCTTGCAGTCTGGTTAGTGTTGTGGATTCACCGCTATCACCTGAATCATGTACACGCCCTCTCTCCCTTAAGGAATTTATAATATCAGCCTGGTCCATTGCTCGTCCGCTTTGGACAGCAGCCATACCTGCAAGCCTATCCGCACGCTCATTCCCCTTTACACCTGCATGCCCTGGCACAAAAATAAAACTGATCTTTGTCAGCTTAGACCTCCCCAGCGATTCTATCCAATGTCTCCTAGCCCATCCTGTTTCAATCTTCCTGAGCATACTCATTGAGTCACTGAGAAAACATGCATGGATAAAAGTCTGTGATTCTAGCCAAATCATAGCTTTGGTAACCGCCATGATTTCCATAGTGAGACTGCTTGTAGTCACGGCAAAACCACCACTGTCTTCCTTCACAACATCACCTCCGACCTGAGCAGTGAAAGCCCACGAGCTCCGCACATGTCGAATCACCGAACCATCCGTATAAATGATTATACGTATAAATATATGTTGAATAAGACTAGCGAAAGAGGAGAACCTTGTGGCAAGCCTGAATATATTGTTCCCTGCTGAGATGACCAATCACTGCATAGTAGTACACTTTCTTTTGAACAGTGCAGCAGCTATCCATCTTATGAATAGAGGGTGCACTTGAAGTTTGATAAACTTGTGCATGGTGTAGTCATAAAAACACTGTTGCTTGTGTCTTTCAAATTCACCACCACAGCACATGCTTCCATGAAAAATGAAAATCGTGGCATATCCTTTACACGACTTCTCTATCAACCATAGTAAACAAGTAGTCAATTTTCAAGGCATCACTTATTCGTTTAGTAGTTTGTCCTTTCTTTCTGAACGGTGAGGTCTATTTTTACAGTTCGTAAAAATCCACGAGAACAAATTTGGCAAACATGGTTAGATACCTGCATAAAATAAGGTCAAATAGTAACTAGGTGTTTCCCAAATAACAACTATCGCAAAGTTATAATTACTCTTGGAAGAGAATGTAGAGATTTGGGCAGCATGAAAGCTAACTCACAGTTAAGCAGCTGATAGAAGATAATGCAAGGGATGATGATGTTGTTGTATATATCGATGTGTCGGTGCATCGTTATGAAAAGTCGGGCTGAGGTTTTGTGGCTAATGCACATGGTAGGGTTGTTTGAGAGTGAAGTGGAGCATACAAGACAACTACTTACAGTATGAGGATGGAGGTTGAGCCGTTACTGCTGCCCTCCATTGGCTCTATGGAACTTCGTTTACTGAGGCCGCTGTTGTATCTGACTCTCAGTCGATTCTTCACAAGATCCAAATACTGTCCTAGACATGCATGTGTTTGCGGCAATGAGAGAGTGGGCAGGCTTGGATCAACATCATCGATTGTTGGGGAGTTGAAGATAGATAAGGAGACATTCTTTGGTCTCTTCGCGACTGTCTATTAGATGAAGACACTAAAATACATGTTGAACCGATTCACCGATTTTAAGCAATTTGGAGTTTCCCGTTGTACTGAATGCCTGAGAGGCAGAGTGAGGAATATGTTTAACCAGCGAACCTTAGGAACCATCAGTATGCATACTCTTCGATATCTGTTGGGGAGACTGAGCACCTATGGGTCTGCACTGAGTACAATGACGTCAGGTTAGTAACCAATAAAAAATACTCAAATATCCGGTAGTAACTAGATTTATTATACTAATATATAGTTAATTGCATATCCTTTTCTGTACTCTGCGAATCAACCCCAGCTTTTAACGCTGTTTGTGATTTTTCTAGGCATTATTACGTTTAGTAGTTTGCCATTGCTATCTGAACGGGTGGTGCCATCGTCCTTTGTAAAAATCCATGCGAAACAATTTGCAACCAAACTGTCCTTAGCGTGATTCGAACTCAGAACGTCGGGGTTAATAGACCGAGTCACTATTCCCTAAGCCACAGACGCCACAATTATACTCATATACAATTTCCAAATACTTCTAATTTGTCACGAAATCACAGAACAACTTAGCCATTGACTTAATTAGAAAGGCATTGAGAAATAAAGAATAAAGTGGTTTGACCACTTGATAAGAATTCATTCAAATCTCACAGTATACTAAGTTTTCTACAACTGGACATCAGGAGAGAAGGCGAGAGGAAGCCCATGAACTGTATGGTCCCCTTCTTATTGATTGTACTTTGGTCAGTTATCAGATGACAGCCCTGGCAATTTCAATGAATTGTATATTTCACTTATTCTTAATTGTTCTTCTTTCAGTTTATCACAAGATATATTTCAAGGTCAGGAATCTAGACATAAATGCAAGCTTTATCATAAACGTTAAAGTTGAAGTTTAAAATTGAATGAAGATAAAGATACGGCAATGTTGTGAACTTGGAGCTTACAGAGGCATTTGTTGGAGACATTCATTTTGTAGTCATAAAAAAGAATGAAGTATAGAACGACGTGACAATGCTGGGAACCTAGAGTTTACAGAGGCCTTTGTTGAATACATTAACGACATTAAGGTTGTTCTTTTGTCAAAGTCTATTCTCTTCATTTTCAGGAAACCCGATTTTGCATCAGACCAGTTATAATTGAAAGAAGCGATGTCATAATAGTAGATGAAATGTCCATACTCCTGTATTTGCCGAAGTGTGCGCTGATTTATCTCGCTCTCTGCGCTATAGATTATGCACTTTCTTCGGCACACCAATTTATGTTTTCTGTGTGAGTTTCATTAAAAAAAACACCTTGTACCTACATTGCAACTACAATTGCTAAGTCGAATTCTTTAAGGAGGTTTCCCTTCCTATTGGCTATATATTTTAAAGCTAGTTGCTCACTTAATTTCCTCAGCCAACCGACATGCGGAGTATTTCATTAGAATCACCAGTCACCTATTGCGCAACTGTATCCGGCAACTTTCCAGATGTACACAATTATGTATTTCCTCTACGATTTCCTTTTGTAACATCATTGGCTTTTCTAATATTTGGTTATTTCCTCATTAGTTTCATTTTTGTAATAATAATTTTAAGTCCTATTGTTTAAGCTGTTCTGAAAAGTGTATCTATTTTCGACTGAGCATCCTCGGATCGACTGGCAAAAGAACAATATCGTCTTCATAATCCATTCTTCCAGTACTAAAGAAATTATCAATCGAATGCCTCTTGCTGTTATCCTTTATTGTCTCTATCATCAGCCAGAATATGGCAAGGTTAAACAAGAATGGTGAAAGAATGCACAGCTATCTAACTTCAGTTTTGACATTGAAGCACTCTGTTAAGTGGCTGTTACACACTACTTGACACTGAAAGTATGCATAACATGCTTTAACTACACTAACTATATTTATTAGTATTTCATAATGCAGAAGTATCTTCCATAGATTTTCACTGTGCAGGCTATAAAATGCTTTCTAAAAGTCAGCAAACGCCATATGTAAGGAACGACTCTAGTCATTGCTTTGTTCAACTATTTGGCGTAGTGTACAAATGTGGTCTATGCATGAAAAAACACCAAAATAAAAAGAAAATTAAGGGGGAAAAATCATCAAAACTTAAACTACTTACTAGACTATTTATTGTGTCTGATGACTAAACCTGCAGGATGGACCAAATTTCTAAAAGGAAACAATATTAGGCAAACCTCTGAAGAACTAGAGAAATGTGTGACAATAAATGATCAACTTCTATCTGACTAGAAGCAGAGCAACTTACTCAACTAAACGTCAAGCACCAAGGACTAGACTAAAATTAGACCAAAGGTTAGGCAACTAAGTAAGTACTGGACAAAAAATTTGACTTTAACTTGACCCGAAATAGAACGACTAACTAAATGAAGGACAGATTATTAAACTGAAACAGAACAGTAGTTGAGCGATTAAATTATTAAAGACTAGACTGGAACTAGAACAGTAGTTGAGCGATTAAGTTATTAAAGACTAGACTGGAACTAAAACAGTAGTTGAGCGATTAAGTTATTAAAGACTACACTAGAACTAGAACAGTAGTTGAGCGATTAAGTTATTAAAGACTAGACTGGAACTAGAACAGTAGTTGAGAATTATAGCAGAAGAGTAGAAATTCTAATTTTTTGAAGGATTAAGGACTAGATTGAAGCTAGAACATTTAAAACAAATGATATAATTTCGCGGTACCTCTCATCAACTTCTACCCTCCCATGTAGACGAGAACTGACTTCTATACTCCACGTAGCCTGGAACCGTATAAGTATGGTAATCACCGACATACGATTATAACATAGAAACCATTCTAATTTTTACTAGTTTTAAAGTGTTTATAATTAATTGTTTCCTTCTGTTGCTAGGAGACAAGCGCTTCGCGGAACCGGTAGTAGAATCTGATTGGCAAGGAGTTAGAGACGCTTTGCAGTATGGGAATTTATGTTGGCAGACCACTATTGCAGGTCAAGTAGCATCCGAGGACTGCTTGTTTTTAAATGTTTACACTCCTTCTGTCACAGGGACAGCACCTGTTATGGTCCAGTATGATGGATCAACTCTTTCTGGAAAAGGAGTTGTTGTAGTGACATTAAACTACAGGCTTGGAGCTTATGGGTTCCTCTCCACTGACGATGATGTCATGCCTGGCAACTACGGACTCCTGGATCAAGTCTTGGCGCTCAAATGGGTGCAAAAAAACATTCATGCTTTTGGCGGCGATCCAGGAAAGGTAACCATATTTGGAGAGAGTGCTGGATCATTCAGCGTTTCACTGCATGTATTATTTCCCTTGTCTAAAGGCTTGTTTCACAGAGCTATCATGGAAAGTGGCTCCGCACTAACTGTGTGGGCAGTGGAGAGGCCAGCCGTAGATATCAGTGTGGAGGAGTACACAAGACGAGTAGGTGCTGGAGTAGGGTGTGTGGAAGCAAACTCCACCAAGTTTCTAGCATGCCTTAGGAATGTTAATGCTGAACTTCTGTTTAACGTTAGCGACAATTTGAGAACAATTTTTAAAATAAATATCATTGCAACTCCTCGAGTAGAAACCACATTTGGTTTTCTTCCTCACTACCCCAATTATATTCTAGACAACGGACTCTTTAACAAGGTCGACACTTTACGAGGTTTTAATTCTGGAGAGGTGTCTTTCCTTATTGGAGATGTCGAAGACAACGGTCTTACCAGAGACGAATTCAGATCGAACTTTGCTGCAGCTTTCTATTCAATCACAAACCAGTCAATAGAAATGGTTCTGGATGATGCTGAGAAAGTTTATCTTGGGAATGAAACGAATTCTCTGGCAATTCGTTCCAGTCTCGTTACAGCACTCGCCGACATACTATTTGGTGCTCCAGAAAATATTGGAATTGGAGAAATATTTATCGCGTACTGTAAATAATATCGCGTATATTTAACTCCCATTCATCAGTTAGCTCCTATTCAGCAGTTAGCTCCTATTCAGCAGTTAGCTCCTATTCATCAGTTAGCTCCTATTCAGCAGTTAGCTCCTATTCAGCAGTTAGCTCCCATTCAACAGTTAGCTTCCATTCAACAGTTATCTCCCATTCAACAGTTATCTCCCACTTCAACAGTTAGCTCCCATTCAACAGTTAGCTCCCATTCAACAGTTAGCTCCCATTCAACAGTTAGCTTACCTTCAGCAGTTAGCTCCTATTCAACAGTTAGCTCCCCTTCAACAGTTAGCTCCTATTCATCAGTTAGCTCCTATTCAACAGTTAGCTCCTATTCATCAGTTAGCTCCTATTCAACAGTTAGCTCCTATTCATCAGTTAGCTCCTATTCAGCAGTTAGCTCCTATTCAACAGTTAGCTCCTATTCAACAGTTAGCTCCTATTCAACAGTTATCTCCCATTCAACAGTTAGCTCCTATTCAACAGTTATCTCCCATTCAACAGTTATCTCCCACTTCAACAGTTAGCTCCCATTCAACAGTTAGCTCCTATTCAACAGTTATCTCCCATTCAACAGTTAGCTCCTATTCAACAGTTAGCTCCCATTCAACAGTTAGCTTCCCTTCAGCAGTTAGCTCCTATTCAACAGTTAGCTCCTATTCAACAGTTATCTCCCATTCAACAGTTAGCTCCTATTCAACAGTTATCTCCCATTCAACAGTTATCTCCCACTTCAACAGTTAGCTCCCATTCAACAGTTAGCTCCTATTCAACAGTTAGCTCCTATTCAACAGTTAGCTCCTATTCAACAGTTAGCTCCTATTCAACAGTTAGCTTCCCTTCAACAGTTAGCTCCCATTCAACAGTTAGCTCCTATTCAACAGTTAACTCCCCTTCAACAGTTAGCTTCCCTTCAGCAGTTAGCTCCTATTCAACAGTTAGCTCCTATTCAACAGTTAGCTCCTATTCAACAGTTAGCTTCCCTTCAACAGTTAGCTCCTATTCAACAGTTAACTCCCCTTCAACAGTTAGCTTCCCTTCAGCAGTTAGCTCCTATTCAACAGTTAGCTCCCCTTCAACAGTTAGCTCCTATTCAACAGTTAGTTTCCCCTTCAACAGTTAGCTCCTATTCAACAGTTAGCTCCTATTCAACAGTTAGCTCCTATTCAACAGTTAGCTCCTATTCAACAGTTAGCTCCTATTCAACAGTTAGCTCCTATTCAACAGTTAGCTCCCATTCAACAGTTAGCTCCTATTCAACAGTTAGCTCCCATTCAACAGTTAGCTCATATTCAGCAGTTACCTCCCATTCAGCAATTAGTTTCTCAATTTAATTATTGTTGTATTCTTACAATTTTTTTTTTATTTGTAAATTTTCTTGAACTTCTTATTTTTCTTGTTTCTTTTTGTTGGTGCTGTTTATGTTATTGTTGCAATTGTTTTTGATCTGTTGCACTTGATGTTCTCACATGTGTACTTGTATTTTGTTGTTCTTTTCTGCTGTTGTTGCTCTTGGTCTTTCTTTGTTCTTATTCTTTGTGTCGATATTATTTTTATTTTAGTTGTTGATATTTTGTTGTCATTTATTATCGTTTTCTCCCCCTGTCTATATGCTGATATTGCTTGCTTTGTTACTCTTCGTTTTTTTCTTACTTCATTGTTCATAGTTATTCTTGTTGTTTTCTGTGCTGCTGTTGTTTCTTTTTTTTTTCTTAGCTTTTTTTCAATTTTTGTTTGTATAGTTTTTGGTTTTCCTGTTGTTGGACTTTTTGTTGTTTTTTATTTTTGTTGTTGTTCTGTTTTTTGTTCTTCAATCTGATTTTACTGCCACAATATTTGAACTTTTTCGTATTTTTGTTGCTGTTTGTGGTTTGGCACTTTTACCGTTACTTTCCTCTTGTACTAATCTGAGTGCCGTTTTTGTCAGAAAAACATCAACACCCACTCTCTTAACAGTGTATCTTCACAAAGATCATTTGTCTAGTAAACAAGTGTATGAGTTGCTGTACTACTGTGACTCTCATTTGTCTAGTAAACAAGTGTATGAATTGTTGTACTACTGTGACTCTCATTTGTCTAGTAAACAAGTGTATGAATTGTTGTACTACTGTGACTCTCATTTGTCTAGTAAACAAGTGTATGAATTGTTGTGCTACTGTGACTCTCATTTGTCTAGTAAGCAAGTGTATGAGTTGCTGTACTACTGTGACTCTCATTTGTCTAGTAAACAAGTGTATGAGTTGCTGTACTACTGTGACTCTCATTTGTCTAGTAAACAAGTGTATGAATTGCTGTACTACTGTGACTCTCATTTGTCTAGTAAACAAGTGTATGAATTGTTGTACTACTGTGACTCTCATTTGTCTAGTAAACAAGTGTATGAATTGTTGTGCTACTGTGACTCTCATTTGTCTAGTAAACAAGTGTATGAATTGTTGTACTACTGTGACTCTCATTTGTCTAGTAAACAAGTGTATGAATTGTTGTGCTACTGTGACTCTCATTTGTCTAGTAAACAAGTGTATGAGTTGCTGTACTACTGTGACTCTCATTTGTCTAGTAAACAAGTGTATGAGTTGCTGTACTACTGTGACTCTCATTTGTCTAGTAAACAAGTGTATGAGTTGCTGTACTACTGTGACTCTCATTTGTCTAGTAAACAAGTGTATGAATTGTTGTACTACTGTGACTCTCATTTGTCTAGTAAACAAGTGTATGAATTGCTGTACTACCGTGAAATGGCCAAACACTGGAGAAAGTTGAACATTTTACATATTTGGGTAGTAAAGTGTCAAACAACGGAGACACGATGAAAGAAATAAACTCTCATATTGCTATAGCAGCTAGTGCCTTCACTAAATTAACGAATATCTGGCAATCTCAAGACCTTAGTATATGCACAAAAGTTAAATTATTTAGGTCATGTGTGATTCCTGTACTGACCTACGGTTGTGAAAGTTGGAAATCAACAAAGAAAATTGATAAGAAACTGGACAGCTTTGAGAATAAATGTCTACGAAAATTATTAAAAGTAAAATGGAGTGATTTCGTTTCTAACAACACAGTGAGAGATAGAACACACCAACAACCCGTATCAAATATTATAAGGAAACGAAGGTGGAAATATTTAGGTCATGTTCTTAGATCAGACGAAAAGAGACTAAATCGACAAGTTCTTATGTGGTCACCAGTTGGGAAAAGAAAACGTGGAAGACCAAAGACCACTCTTCGAAGAACCATCCAACAAGAAAGTAAACTATTGGGATGTAAAACCATACAAGATCTCCAACTGCTAGCAAAGAACCGTATCACATGGAGATCTAAAACCTCTGCCCTATGTGCCGCCTTTGACACGAAAGGAATAAACTAACTAACTACCGTGACTCTCATTTGTCTAGTAAACAAGTGTATGAGTTGCTGTACTACCGTGACTCTCGTAAAAGGATTGAATCATGTCTAATTGAGGATGTCTCTATGGTAAAGTGGTTAAGGATGTCTCTATAGTAAAAGGATTGAATCATTGAGGATGTCTCTATGGTAAAAGGATTGAATCATTGAGGATGTCTCTATGGTAAAAGGATTGAATCATTGAGGATGTCTCTATGGTAAAGTGGTTAAGGATGTCTCCATGGTAAAGTGGTTAAGGATGTCTCTATGGTAAAGTGGTTAAGGATGTCTCTATAGTAAAAGGATTGAATCATTGAGGATGTCTCTATGGTAAAAGGATTGAATCATTGAGGATGTCTCTATAGTAAAAGGATTGAATCATTGAGGATGTCTCTATGGTAAAAGGATTGAATCATGTCTAATTGAGGATGTCTCTATAGTAAAAGGATTGAATCATTGAGGATGTCTCTATGGTAAAAGGATTGAATCATGTCTAATTGAGGATGTCTCTATAGTAAAAGGATTGAATCATTGAGGATGTCTCTATGGTAAAAGGATTGAATCATTGAGGATGTCTCTATAGTAAAAGGATTGAATCATTGAGGATGTCTCTATGGTAAAAGGATTGAATCATGTCTAATTGAGGATGTCTCTATAGTAAAAGGATTGAATCATTGAGGATGTCTCTATGGTAAAAGGATTGAATCATTGAGGATGTCTCTATAGTAAAAGGATTGAATCATTGAGGATGTCTCTATAGTAAAAGGATTGAATCATGTCTAATTGAGGATGTCTCTATAGTAAAAGGATTGAATCATTGAGGATGTCTCTATAGTAAAAGGATTGAATCATTGAGGATGTCTCTATGGTAAAAGGATTGAATCATGTCTAATTGAGGATGTCTCTATAGTAAAAGGATTGAATCATTGAGGATGTCTCTATGGTAAAAGGATTGAATCATGTCTAATTGAGGATGTCTCTATAGTAAAAGGATTGAATCATTGAGGATGTCTCTATGGTAAAAGGATTGAATCATGTCTAATTGAGGATGTCTCTATAGTAAAAGGATTGAATCATTGAGGATGTCTCTATAGTAAAAGGATTGAATCATGTCTAATTGAGGATGTCTCTATAGTAAAAGGATTGAATCATTGAGGATGTCTCTATAGTAAAAGGATTGAATCATTGAGGATGTCTCTATAGTAAAAGGATTGAATCATTGAGGATGTCTCTATAGTAAAAGGATTGAATCATTGAGGATGTCTCTATAGTAAAAGGATTGAATCATTGAGGATGTCTCTATGGTAAAAGGATTGAATCATTGAGGATGTCTCTATAGTAAAAGGATTGAATCATTGAGGATGTCTCTATAGTAAAAGGATTGAATCATTGAGGATGTCTCTATAGTAAAAGGATTGAATCATTGAGGATGTCTCTATAGTAAAAGGATTGAATCATTGAGGATGTCTCTATAGTAAAAGGATTGAATCATTGAGGATGTCTCTATGGTAAAAGGGTTAAGGATGTCTCTATGGTAAAGTGGTTAAGGATGTCTCTATGGTAAAGGGGTTAAGGATGTCTCTATGGTAAAGGGGTTAAGGATGTCTCTATGGTAAAGTGGTTAAGGATGTCTCTATGGTAAAGTGGTTAAGGATGTCTCTATGGTAAAGTGGTTAAGGATGTCTCTATGGTAAAGTGATTAAGGATGTCTCTATGGTAAAGTGGTTAAGGATGTCTCTATGGTAAAGTGGGTAAGACGTTTTCATATCGTTGTGAAGGTTGTAGGTTTGAATCCGGACCGAGTCAAATGTGCAATTTTTCATGAGAACTTTAGAATTGTTTCTTAAGCTACGGGGCTCTTGCTTTGTGCTACACTATGGGCATTTCTGTAGACAGAGGCGGAACCATATGGAGAAACCCGTTGCAATGAAGTCAATCATTCGTCTGTAGACTCATCAAAATAAAATAGAACAATTACTTTCAGTATATTAATTGCTAATGGGATCGTTATTGTTGTTCTCAAATGCTTGAATAACTTCCCTTACTTGGACTCTCATTCCGGGCTTCGAAAGATCAAAATCGGCCTTGTTATATATTAGTGAATGTGTTCGTAAATAAATGCTTCCTTCCTTGAAATTCTTGGACATGCAAACGATGAAAGAACATAAAGACTTTCATTAAAAGCAACTAAAGTTATCATCAAATAGGTTGTCCTGAGCAGAACTTTGCCACCCCAACAGTCCTCCGGAACTTCTCTCCCTCATAGGCCAGATGTCCTGCCTTTGCAGCCGTCATGTTCAGACCATCAGTAACATCCTGAATCCATCTTCTCCGTGGTCTTCCTCTTCTTCTCTTTGCCGGTATGTCTCCTTCCATGATGGTCTTCCAGCCCTTCACGTCTTTTATATGTCCAAAATATCTCAATTTTCTCTTTCGTATTTGTAGCATCAGCCAGTTTTCTTTGAGTCAACTAAAGTCAATGTTTTAAAAATGCATAATGGTGACGTAATGAAGTATTCTAACGACTACCTGTTAAATGAGGACGCATCATTTGATAACGGATAAATAAAGGATCGATAAAGAGGTGTCATATTTGGTGCCACGACTACGCATGAATTCATATCGGAAGAAAAACAGAATTGGTGAATTTTCCTCTTCGTCTTATTTTTATTACTCTATTATTGATTGTTTTTGTAGTTTGATAATGTATTCTATTCTGCTAAAAGTTATAACTGTAACAATATAACCATGCTGTTCATCTCTTTCAAAATGTATTACTGTTTCTTCAGTTGCTATTTTGTCTCTCTGCATGGCTACATCTACGTTTGTTTACGTAGTATATTAATCTGATAGTTTCTCCTTTCTCTTGTTCTCCGTTTTAGTATGGTTCTTACCAGTGGCGGCTCGTAGTCATTTTTGGTGGGGCCTGGCCCCACTGGTCCTTAATGACGAGCCGCCCCTGGTTCTTACATTTCAGAAATGTAGTTTAATTATATTTTCTGCAGCTGTGACATTCAATTTTGTGCATATAATTTAATGACTGAGTTCACGATTGACATCCACAATTTTAAGCTAGGGATCCCATTCCAACGCAAAAAAATTTTGTTGCTGGTTTTTATAGCTTTATTTTTTGCATGGATAGTTTTTTTTAGATACTGTGCTGTAATCTTCAACATAAAGCACTAAGTGAAATTAGATAATATTCAAAATATAATGACTTAAATTATATCAATTTTGATAAAGCATTAATTTTGATAAAGCATTCATTTTGATAAAGCATTCATTGTGATAAAGCATTCATTGTGATAAAGCATTAATTTTGATAAAGCATTCATTTTGATAAAGCATTCATTTTGATAAAGCATTCATTGTGATAAAGCATTCATTGTGATAAAGCATTCATTTTGATAAAGCATTCATTTTGATAAAGCATTCATTTTGATAAAGCATTCATTTTTATAAAGTATTCATTTTGATACAGCACCAAAAGAGATCATCTAGGTGACATTATTTTAAAAACTGACATTTGTAGTCTTGCACCAAATCTGCAACACGATTTGCGAGAAAAGGAAACATGGCCATATACAGTGAACATTTATAATTATGCATAGTCATAGCCAAGATCTACAGAACAGTTGTCAATTATGCATAGTCATAGCCAAGATCTACAGAACAGTTGTCAGTTAACAGATGAAACAAACAAACAAACAAACAAACAAACAAATATATCGATCACGATTTCTATCAAGTCAGGCAATGTGACGTCATTTTATCTTTTGTTAGCTTTACTAGGACAATAGTTTTTAACAAACTTTCTGACTGGCGTCTTTATTTTTCTCTCTCTCTTCTTCTTTTCTTGCTCTTCTTCTTGTTCTTCTCATTTTTATTCTCCTTCTGCATCAGCTTTTAATTATTGTTGACAAAAACTTTCTTCCGCTATCTTCTCTTTTTTCTACTTACCTTTCTTCGTCTACTCTCAGACGTCAGTTTGAACATGCTCAAAGAAAGCAGTGGTTGGCTTCATTCTCGAGATCTTCAAAGAGTTTGTCATACACTTGTTCTGGTGATGGTCATGTCAAACTTCTCTGCTGACCCTAGAAAATTCGCTAGAAACCTTTATAGATGATGTTTAGAGTCTATTTTATCAGTGTCCCACAGTCCCACACACATCAGAAGTTTATACATTGAGCATGTTAATTAAACTAGACTTGGACTGTCCGGAAATCTGAAGATTACAAATTGTTCTGTTTTGTTGAGCACGTAATACACATTGTTTGTCTGGTCATCAGGATGTTGTGTTGTCCATTTGTTGTCCATTTGCTTTTAATTTCTGCTTATATCAGAATTGAGATAGCTTCGCCTCTACTCCCAGGCTACTTTGCCAATCTATCAACCTTATCATTATCACGTGTGTTGAAATAAGACGGGGTCCACTGTATTACAGCATTTTTAAACTGCTAGTTTATTTAGTGTTTCTAGTATTTCGTTTAGTTTTCAATTGTTATCTTTGCTTGATACTGCAACTAAATAAATCACTATTTCAATTAAAATAACAATTTCAGTGAAAGTTAACGTTCCTCTCCTCTTCCATTCAGATTTCTTCTCTAGGTTTTTCCAGTTGTAAGTTTCCGAGTTTCCAAAAGAACTTTATATTATACGTTCAGATGTAGGGTCATGATACATCTTCAGTTCTGTCACCAAGACAAAGTTCACAGTCATCTCCAGGTTCCACCCATATCGTCTGTAGAAATATTATATATGTATTTTTGTTGTTTATGTTCATGTCGTATGTTGAGATCAAATCGCATTGTCTTCTGTTTGTTAAACGACTGCCTTATAGTTGTCTTCTTTATCTGCGTTAAGTCATTAGTTTGTGCTACATCTTAATACCACACTTTAAACAATTTGATATTTTATTTACACAAGTTTAGTAATGTGAACATTTAATTTTGCACATTGTTTTAAAATTGGTGATCAAACATACAAGTATAATAGACAGAGATGGGCAAATAATAGTTTAGTAGATAACATCAGCATTGCATGTGGAGCAAACATTCAAGTATAATAGACAGAGATGGGCAAATAATAGTTTAGTAGATAACATCAGCATTGCATGAGGAGCAAACATTCAAGTATAATAGACAGAGATGTGCAAATAATAGTTTAGTAGATAACATCAGCATTGCATGAGGAGCAAACATTCAAGTATAACAGACAGAGATGTGCAAATAATAGTTTAGTAGATAACATCAGCATTGCATGTGGAGCAAACATACAAGTATAATAGACAGAGATGGGCAAATAATAGTTTAGTAGATAACATCAGCATTGCATGAGGAGCAAACATACAAGTATAACAGACAGAGATGGGCAAATAATAGTTTAGTAGATAACATCAGCATTGCATGAGGAGCAAACATTCAAGTATAATAGACAGAGATGGGCAAATAATAGTTTAGTAGATAACATCAGCATTGCATGAGGAGCAAACATTCAAGTATAATAGATAGAGATGGGCAAATAATAGTTTAGTAGATAACATCAGCATTGCATGAGGATCAAACATACAAGTATAATAGATAGAGATGGGCAAATAATAGTTTAGTAGATAACATCAGCATTGCATGAGGAGCAAACATTCAAGTATAATAGATAGAGATGGGCAAATAATAGTTTAGTAGATAACATCAGCATTGCATGAGGAGCAAACATTCAAGTATAATAGATAGAGATGGGCAAATAATAGTTTAGTAGATAACATCAGCATTGCATGAGGAGCAAACATTCAAGTATAATAGATAGAGATGGGCAAATAATAGTTTAGTAGATAACATCAGCATTGCATGAGGAGCAAACATTCAAGTATAATAGATAGAGATGGGCAAATAATAGTTTAGTAGATAACATCAGCATTGCATGAGGAGCAAACATTCAAGTATAATAGATAGAGATGTGCAAATAATAGTTTAGTAGATAACATCAGCATTGCATGAGGAGCAAACATTCAAGTATAATAGATAGAGATGGGCAAATAATAGTTTAGTAGAAACATCAGCATCGAGATCAAACATACAGATTGAAATAATAATAGTTTAGTGATACATCAGATTGCAAGACAAAATTCAAGTATAATAGATAGAGATGGGCAAATAATAGTTTAGTAGATAACATCAGCATTGCATGAGGAGCAAACATTCAAGTATAATAGATAGAGATGGGCAAATAATAGTTTAGTAGATAACATCAGCATTGAATGAGGAGCAAACATTCAAGTATAATAGATAGAGATGTGCAAATAATAGTTTAGTAGATAACATCAGCATTGCATGGGAGCAAACATTCAAGTATAATAGATAGAGATGGGCAAATAATAGTTTAGTAGATAACATCAGCATTGCATGAGGATCAAACATACAAGTATAATAGACAGAGATGGGCAAATAATAGTTTAGTAGATAACATCAGCATTGCATGAGGATCAAACATACAAGTATAATAGATAGAGATGGGCAAATAATAGTTTAGTAGATAACATCAGCATTGCATGGGGATCAAACATACAAGTATAATAGAAAGAGATGGGCAAATAATAGTTTAGTAGATAACATCAGCATTGCATGAGGATCAAACATTCAAGTATAATAGATAGAGATGGGCAAATAATAGTTTAGTAGATAACATCAGCATTGCATGAGGATCAAACATTCAAGTATAATAGATAGAGATGGGCAAATAATAGTTTAGTAGATAACATCAGCATTGCATGAGGATCAAACATTCAAGTATAATAGATAGAGATGGGCAAATAATAGTTTAGTAGATAACATCAGCATTGCATGAGGAGCAAACATTCAAGTATAATAGATAGAGATGGGCAAATAATAGTTTAGTAGATAACATCAGCATTGCATGAGGAGCAAACATTCAAGTATAATAGATAGAGATGGGCAAATAATAGTTTAGTAGATAACATCAGCATTGCATGAGGAGCAAACATTCAAGTATAATAGATAGAGATGGGCAAATAATAGTTTAGTAGATAACATCAGCATTGCATGAGGAGCAAACATTCAAGTATAATAGATAGAGATGGGCAAATAATAGTTTAGTAGATAACATCAGCATTGCATGAGGATCAAACATACAAGTATAATAGATAGAGATGGGCAAATAATAGTTTAGTAGATAACATCAGCATTGCATGAGGAGCAAACATTCAAGTATAATAGATAGAGATGTGCAAATAATAGTTTAGTAGATAACATCAGCATTGCATGAGGAGCAAACATTCAAATATAATAGATAGAGATGGGCAAATAATAGTTTAGTAGATAACATCAGCATTGCATGAGGATCAAACATACAAGTATAATAGATAGAGATGGGCAAATAATAGTTTAGTAGATAACATCAGCATTGCATGAGGATCAAACATTCAAGTATAATAGATAGAGATGGGCAAATAATAGTTTAGTAGATAACATCAGCATTGCATGAGGAGCAAACATTCAAGTATAATAGATAGAGATGTGCAAATAATAGTTTAGTAGATAACATCAGCATTGCATGAGGAGCAAACATTCAAGTATAATAGATAGAGATGTGCAAATAATAGTTTAGTAGATAACATCAGCATTGCATGGGATCAAACATCAAGTATAATAGATAGAGATGGGCAAATAATAGTTTAGTAGATAACATCAGCATTGCATGAGGATCAAACATTCAAGTATAATAGATAGAGATGGGCAAATAATAGTTTAGTAGATAACATCAGCATTGCATGAGGATCAAACATTCAAGTATAATAGATAGAGATGGGCAAATAATAGTTTAGTAGATAACATCAGCATTGCATGAGGATCAAACATTCAAGTATAATAGATAGAGATGGGCAAATAATAGTTTAGTAGATAACATCAGCATTGCAAGAGGAGCAAACATTCAAGTATAATAGATAGAGATGGGCAAATAATAGTTTAGTAGATAACATCAGCATTGCATGAGGAGCAAACATTCAAGTATAATAGATAGAGATGGGCAAATAATAGTTTAGTAGATAACATCAGCATTGCATGAGGAGCAAACATTCAAGTATAATAGATAGAGATGTGCAAATAATAGTTTAGTAGATAACATCAGCATTGCATGAGGAGCAAACATTCAAGTATAATAGATAGAGATGGGCAAATAATAGTTTAGTAGATAACATCAGCATTGCATGAGGATCAAACATACAAGTATAATAGATAGAAATGTGCAAATAATAGTTTAGTAGATAACATCAGCATTGCATGAGGATCAAACATACAAGTATAATAGATAGAGATGTGCAAATAATAGTTTAGTAGATAACATCAGCATTGCATGAGGAGCAAACATTCAAGTATAATAGATAGAGATGGGCAAATAATAGTTTAGTAGATAACATCAGCATTGCATGAGGAGCAAACATTCAAGTATAATAGATAGAGATGTGCAAATAATAGTTTAGTAGATAACATCAGCATTGCATGAGGAGCAAACATTCAAGTATAATAGATAGAGATGTGCAAATAATAGTTTAGTAGATAACATCAGCATTGCATGGGAGCAAACATTCAAGTATAATGATAGATCAATAAGTTATAGATAACATCACATTGATGAGGATCAAACATCAAGTATAATAGACAGAGATGGGCAAATAATAGTTTAGTAGATAACATCAGCATTGCATGAGAGCAAACATTCAAGTATAATAGACAGAGATGGGCAAATAATAGTTTAGTAGATAACATCAGCATTGCATGAGGATCAAACATACAAGTATAATAGACAGAGATGGGCAAATAATAGTTTAGTAGATAACATCAGCATTGCATGAGGAGCAAACATTCAAGTATAATAGACAGAGATGGGCAAATAATAGTTTAGTAGATAACATCAGCATTGCATGGGGATCAAACATACAAGTATAATAGACAGAGATGGGCAAATAATAGTTTAGTAGATAACATCAGCATTGCATGAGGATCAAACATACAAGTATAATAGATAGAGATGGGCAAATAATAGTTTAGTAGATAACATCAGCATTGCATGGGGATCTTACATACAAGTATAATAGACAGAGATGGGCAAATAATAGTTTAGTAGATAACATCAGCATTGCATGAGGAGCAAACATTCAAGTATAATAGATAGTGATGGGCAAATAATAGTTTAGTAGATAACATCAGCATTGCATGAGGATCAAACATTCAAGTATAATAGATAGAGATGGGCAAATAATAGTTTAGTAGATAACATCAGCATTGCATGAGGAGCAAACATTCAAGTATAATAGATAGAGATGGGCAAATAATAGTTTAGTAGATAACATCAGCATTGCATGAGGAGCAAACATTCAAGTATAATAGATAGAGATGGGCAAATAATAGTTTAGTAGATAACATCAGCATTGCATGAGGATCAAACATACAAGTATAATAGACAGAGATGGGCAAATAATAGTTTAGTAGATAACATCAGCATTGCATGAGGATCAAACATACAAGTATAATAGACAGAGATGGGCAAATAATAGTTTAGTAGATAACATCAGCATTGCATGAGGATCAAACATTCAAGTATAATAGATAGAGATGGGCAAATAATAGTTTAGTAGATAACATCAGCATTGCATGAGGATCAAACATTCAAGTATAATAGATAGAGATGTGCAAATAATAGTTTAGTAGATAACATCAGCATTGCATGAGGAGCAAACATTCAAGTATAATAGATAGAGATGGGCAAATAATAGTTTAGTAGATAACATCAGCATTGCATGAGGATCAAACATACAAGTATAATAGATAGAGATGTGCAAATAATAGTTTAGTAGATAACATCAGCATTGCATGAGGAGCAAACATTCAAGTATAATAGATAGAGATGGGCAAATAATAGTTTAGTAGATAACATCAGCATTGCATGAGGAGCAAACATTCAAGTATAATAGATAGAGATGGGCAAATAATAGTTTAGTAGATAACATCAGCATTGCATGAGGATCAAACATACAAGTATAATAGACAGAGATGGGCAAATAATAGTTTAGTAGATAACATAAGCATTGCATGAGGAGCAAACATTCAAGTATAATAGATAGAGATGGGCAAATAATAGTTTAGTAGATAACATCAGCATTGCATGAGGAGCAAACATTCAAGTATAATAGATAGAGATGTGCAAATAATAGTTTAGTAGATAACATCAGCATTGCATGAGGAGCAAACATTCAAGTATAATAGATAGAGATGTGCAAATAATAGTTTAGTAGATAACATCAGCATTGCATGGGGATCAAACATACAAGTATAATAGACAGAGATGGGCAAATAATAGTTTAGTAGATAACATCAGCATTGCATGAGGATCAAACATTCAAGTATAATAGATAGAGATGTGCAAATAATAGTTTAGTAGATAACATCAGCATTGCATGGGGATCAAACATACAAGTATAATAGATAGAGATGGGCAAATAATAGTTTAGTAGATAACATCAGCATTGCATGAGGAGCAAACATTCAAGTATAATAGACAGAGATGGGCAAATAATAGTTTAGTAGATAACATCAGCATTGCATGAGGATCAAACATACAAGTATAATAGATAGAGATGGGCAAATAATAGTTTAGTAGATAACATCAGCATTGCATGAGGAGCAAACATTCAAGTATAATAGATAGAGATGGGCAAATAATAGTTTAGTAGATAACATCAGCATTGCATGAGGAGCAAACATTCAAGTATAATAGATAGAGATGGGCAAATAATAGTTTAGTAGATAACATCAGCATTGCATGAGGAGCAAACATTCAAGTATAATAGATAGAGATGGGCAAATAATAGTTTAGTAGATAACATCAGCATTGCATGAGGAGCAAACATTCAAGTATAATAGATAGAGATGTGCAAATAATAGTTTAGTAGATAACATCAGCATTGCATGAGGAGCAAACATTCAAGTATAATAGATAGAGATGGGCAAATAATAGTTTAGTAGATAACATCAGCATTGCATGAGGATCAAACATACAAGTATAATAGATAGAAATGTGCAAATAATAGTTTAGTAGATAACATCAGCATTGCATGAGGATCAAACATACAAGTATAATAGATAGAGATGTGCAAATAATAGTTTAGTAGATAACATCAGCATTGCATGAGGATCAAACATTCAAGTATAATAGATAGAGATGGGCAAATAATAGTTTAGTAGATAACATCAGCATTGCATGAGGATCAAACATTCAAGTATAATAGATAGAGATGTGCAAATAATAGTTTAGTAGATAACATCAGCATTGCATGAGGAGCAAACATTCAAGTATAATAGATAGAGATGTGCAAATAATAGTTTAGTAGATAACATCAGCATTGCATGGGAGCAAACATTCAAGTATAATAGATAGAGATGGGCAAATAATAGTTTAGTAGATAACATCAGCATTGCATGAGGATCAAACATACAAGTATAATAGACAGAGATGGGCAAATAATAGTTTAGTAGATAACATCAGCATTGCATGAGGAGCAAACATTCAAGTATAATAGACAGAGATGGGCAAATAATAGTTTAGTAGATAACATCAGCATTGCATGAGGATCAAACATACAAGTATAATAGACAGAGATGGGCAAATAATAGTTTAGTAGATAACATCAGCATTGCATGAGGAGCAAACATTCAAGTATAATAGACAGAGATGGGCAAATAATAGTTTAGTAGATAACATCAGCATTGCATGGGGATCAAACATACAAGTATAATAGACAGAGATGGGCAAATAATAGTTTAGTAGATAACATCAGCATTGCATGAGGATCAAACATACAAGTATAATAGATAGAGATGGGCAAATAATAGTTTAGTAGATAACATCAGCATTGCATGGGGATCAAACATACAAGTATAATAGACAGAGATGGGCAAATAATAGTTTAGTAGATAACATCAGCATTGCATGAGGATCAAACATTCAAGTATAATAGATAGAGATGGGCAAATAATAGTTTAGTAGATAACATCAGCATTGCATGAGGATCAAACATTCAAGTATAATAGATAGAGATGGGCAAATAATAGTTTAGTAGATAACATCAGCATTGCATGAGGAGCAAACATTCAAGTATAATAGATAGAGATGGGCAAATAATAGTTTAGTAGATAACATCAGCATTGCATGAGGAGCAAACATTCAAGTATAATAGATAGAGATGGGCAAATAATAGTTTAGTAGATAACATCAGCATTGCATGAGGATCAAACATACAAGTATAATAGACAGAGATGGGCAAATAATAGTTTAGTAGATAACATCAGCATTGCATGAGGATCAAACATACAAGTATAATAGACAGAGATGGGCAAATAATAGTTTAGTAGATAACATCAGCATTGCATGAGGATCAAACATTCAAGTATAATAGATAGAGATGGGCAAAAATAGTTAGTAGATAACATCAGCATTGCATGAGACAAACATTCGTATAATAGATAGACATCAAATAATAGTTTAGTAGATACATCAGCATTGCATGAGGACAAACATTCAAGTATAATAGATAGAGATGGGCAAATAATAGTTTAGTAGATAACATCAGCATTGCATGAGGATCAAACATACAAGTATAATAGATAGAGATGGGCAAATAATAGTTTAGTAGATAACATCAGCATTGCATGAGGAGCAAACATTCAAGTATAATAGATAGAGATGGGCAAATAATAGTTTAGTAGATAACATCAGCATTGCATGAGGAGCAAACATTCAAGTATAATAGATAGAGATGGGCAAATAATAGTTTAGTAGATAACATCAGCATTGCATGAGGATCAAACATACAAGTATAATAGACAGAGATGGGCAAATAATAGTTTAGTAGATAACATAAGCATTGCATGAGGAGCAAACATTCAAGTATAATAGATAGAGATGGGCAAATAATAGTTTAGTAGATAACATCAGCATTGCATGAGGAGCAAACATTCAAGTATAATAGATAGAGATGTGCAAATAATAGTTTAGTAGATAACATCAGCATTGCATGAGGAGCAAACATTCAAGTATAATAGATAGAGATGTGCAAATAATAGTTTAGTAGATAACATCAGCATTGCATGGGGATCAAACATACAAGTATAATAGACAGAGATGGGCAAATAATAGTTTAGTAGATAACATCAGCATTGCATGAGGATCAAACATTCAAGTATAATAGATAGAGATGTGCAAATAATAGTTTAGTAGATAACATCAGCATTGCATGGGGATCAAACATACAAGTATAATAGATAGAGATGGGCAAATAATAGTTTAGTAGATAACATCAGCATTGCATGAGGATCAAACATACAAGTATAATAGACAGAGATGGGCAAATAATAGTTTAGTAGATAACATAAGCATTGCATGAGGAGCAAACATTCAAGTATAATAGATAGAGATGGGCAAATAATAGTTTAGTAGATAACATCAGCATTGCATGAGGAGCAAACATTCAAGTATAATAGATAGAGATGTGCAAATAATAGTTTAGTAGATAACATCAGCATTGCATGAGGAGCAAACATTCAAGTATAATAGATAGAGATGTGCAAATAATAGTTTAGTAGATAACATCAGCATTGCATGGGGATCAAACATACAAGTATAATAGACAGAGATGGGCAAATAATAGTTTAGTAGATAACATCAGCATTGCATGAGGATCAAACATTCAAGTATAATAGATAGAGATGTGCAAATAATAGTTTAGTAGATAACATCAGCATTGCATGGGGATCAAACATACAAGTATAATAGATAGAGATGGGCAAATAATAGTTTAGTAGATAACATCAGCATTGCATGAGGATCAAACATTCAAGTATAATAGACAGAGATGGGCAAATAATAGTTTAGTAGATAACATCAGCATTGCATGAGGATCAAACATACAAGTATAATAGATAGAGATGGGCAAATAATAGTTTAGTAGATAACATCAGCATTGCATGAGGATCAAACATACAAGTATAATAGACAGAGATGGGCAAATAATAGTTTAGTAGATAACATCAGCATTGCATGAGGAGCAAACATTCAAGTATAATAGATAGAGATGTGCAAATAATAGTTTAGTAGATAACATCAGCATTGCATGAGGAGCAAACATTCAAGTATAATAGATAGAGATGGGCAAATAATAGTTTAGTAGATAACATCAGCATTGCATGAGGATCAAACATACAAGTATAATAGACAGAGATGGGCAAATAATAGTTTAGTAGATAACATCAGCATTGCATGAGGATCAAACATACAAGTATAATAGATAGAGATGGGCAAATAATAGTTTAGTAGATAACATCAGCATTGCATGAGGAGCAAACATTCAAGTATAATAGATAGAGATGTGCAAATAATAGTTTAGTAGATAACATCAGCATTGCATGAGGATCAAACATACAAGTATAATAGAAAGAGATGGGCAAATAATAGTTTAGTAGATAACATCAGCATTGCATGAGGAGCAAACATTCAAGTATAATAGATAGAGATGGGCAAATAATAGTTTAGTAGATAACATCAGCATTGCATGAGGAGCAAACATTCAAGTACAATAGATAGAGATGTGCAAATAATAGTTTAGTAGATAACATCAGCATTGCATGAGGAGCAAACATTCAAGTATAATAGACAGAGATGGGCAAATAATAGTTTAGTAGATAACATCAGCATTGCATGAGGAGCAAACATTCAAGTATAATAGACAGAGATGGGCAAATAATAGTTTAGTAGATAACATCAGCATTGCATGAGGAGCAAACATTCAAGTATAATAGATAGAGATGGGCAAATAATAGTTTAGTAGATAACATCAGCATTGCATGAGGATCAAACATACAAGTATAATAGACAGAGATGGGCAAATAATAGTTTAGTAGATAACATCAGCATTGCATGAGGAGCAAACATTCAAGTATAATAGATAGAGATGGGCAAATAATAGTTTAGTAGATAACATCAGCATTGCATGAGGATCAAACATACAAGTATAATAGAAAGAGATGGGCAAATAATAGTTTAGTAGATAACATCAGCATTGCATGAGGAGCAAACATTCAAGTATAATAGATAGAGATGGGCAAATAATAGTTTAGTAGATAACATCAGCATTGCATGAGACAAACATTCAGTATAATAGACAGAGATGTGCAAATAATAGTTTAGTAGATAACATCAGCATTGCATGAGGAGCAAACATTCAAGTATAATAGATAGAGATGGGCAAATAATAGTTTAGTAGATAACATCAGCATTGCATGAGGAGCAAACATTCAAGTATAATAGATAGAGATGGGCAAATAATAGTTTAGTAGATAACATCAGCATTGCATGAGGATCAAACATTCAAGTATAATAGATAGAGATGGGCAAATAATAGTTTAATAGATAGCACCAACTTGACATTGAGGCAGAAATTTGAGATAAATTAAACTCAATCTGTAGACGCACTATCATCAAGATTATAGTGTTGATGATGGCATCCTGTTTGTCACAGTGCAGATGCAGACCATTGTTGAATTGTTCTTTTCTCCTGCACGTTGATAGAACAAGTTGTACTAATCTGTCATTCGTATAAACGTATATTGAGTTATATACTTACATTGTTATCTCTCTTGGATCAATCTTTAACCAATCGTTTTTAATCAAAGATACGCCTGACCACCGTCGCTCGTGACAAAGTGAGAACAACAACAGGTTTTATAGATAACATTGAATCTGCATCGTGGCTGCTCTATTGGCAGTGTTACTTTGAACATATACTTACTACACGATCGATGATCTGTGCGCTTGTTTCACTTCTGATTTTGCTAGCATATTATTTTGAGTTGGAATTTGTGATCAAGTAAACGAACGAAGGAGACAAATCCACATTGATATTAAAGGAGGCGCCTGGTTTACACGTCTATGAGATCTTTCACCATGGATCACGTAAAACTCTCGTCTGCAGTGTGTCTCACGCTATGTTTGATGTTGAATTGTGCTTGGACAGGAAACCTCAACCTTGGAAGTCAAGATGACACAGCTAGAGCGTTCAAATAATACCATCATTGTATCAATCAATCCAGGACAACAGGTCAAAGGTTTCTACAGTGACCTCGCTACTTGGGACCACATTAAGTTCTGGGGTATTCGATATGGTCAACCCCTAACAGGTATGACTCACTAATACTTTATTAGATTCTCAGACGTACATGACATACTCTTGTCGACGCTCTGCTTCTGTTATTAAGTCAATTTTCAGACCACAGTAGATTTATTTAACTGTATGGTTCGCTTTTTCTTTGTTTTTTTAAGTCAACATACACTATATATATATATATATATAAAACAACAGACAAACAGACAAATAAACAAGTTTTAGGAAAACTAGGCATGAAGAAACAATTATTAAGAGAAATAAAATTCAGACAAGTAAAGTATTTTGGTCACATAAAAAAACATGACACCATGATAAAACATTTACTAGAGGGGAAAGTTGAGGGGGAAGAGCAAGAGAAAGACCGAGAGATAAGTGGGAGGAAACTTTAAGAAATGGACAGGTTACAGTCTGGTAGTGTGCAACACCAAGGCGAAAGACAGAGGATGCTGGAGATTCATTGCAGTCAACTTTCGATGTGGAGACGGCACCTGATGATGATGATATATATGAAACGACTTCATCCATTCATTGCATGCTTTATTCAACTATTTGGTGTAATGCAATAAATGTAGTCTATGCATGACAAAAAAACCAAATATATTTATTGTAAAAATCCAACAGAAACTCAAAAAGATAAAAACAAATCAAATTTCAGACTAGTTACTAGACTATTTATTGTGTCTAATGACTAAAACGGCAGGATGGACCAAACTTCTCAATAGAAATACTATTAGACCAACCTCTGAAGAAGTAAAGAAATGTGAGACAATAAGTGATCAACTTCTACCAGACTAGAAGTAGAGCAACTTACTCAACCAAAAATTAAGCTACTGGACAAAGAATTTGACTTTTACTTGACCCGAAGTGGAACGACTAACTAAACGAAGGACAGAGGATTAAGCTAGATTTAGACCAAAAGTTGAGCGATTAAGATATTAAAGACTAGACTGAAACCAGATCAGCAGTTGAACGAGAAGCGACATTCTACATTCACATATAGACGAGAAGCGACATTCTACACTCACATATAGACGAGAAGCGACATTCTACATTCACATATAGACGAGAAGCGACATTCTACATTCACATATAGACGAGAAGCGACATTCTACATTCACATATAGACGAGAAGCGACATTCTACATTCACATATAGACGAGAAGCGACATTCTACATTCACATATAGACGAGAAGCGACATTCTACATTCACATATAGACGAGAAGCGACTATAGGCAACTTCTCTACTCCCATATAAACGAGAAGCGACTATGGGCAACATCTACACTCCAGGTAGCCGGGTAGTGATTAAGTATGGCAAACACTGAGATAAAATTATAACATTGAGACCATTATAATCTTTACTATAGTCCGTTCAACTTGTCATGCCCACAGATAAAAATGTGTATCTTTGTAACCATTTGATTAAATAACTTGAAAACTTGCATGTGAACTACACATGTTCCCGACGCTACAAAATATTTTTGCCATTCAAACAATCATACCATCTAGAAGTTTCCTTTTTGTGCTATATATTTAACGCGTCCATTGGCGTGGTTGGAGAAAACTAATGTTTACAGCCATTTAATACATTGATGACAAAAATAGCAACATTCAGCACGAAATCTGTGGTTTTTAAAACAATTTTTGCATTTTCCATGCACCAAATAGACTCGAGCTTGAACATGGTAAACAAATGACGTCATTAGTGGGATATTGACTTTTAGTTACAGGTGTATATCGAAATTAGTGTGAGGCTATTGGGTCATATTGTTGACTTCTCAAAATAGACATTGATATAACATTTCTAATGAGTTTGAAGTTACAATGCAAAAGTATCATTAATACTATACGCGCATTTCCGCAAAGAGGCACATATGGGTCATCTGTACCACAGTATACAAGAACCAGAGAAAAGAGCTATTTTATTGTAGGGATACCCCCCTACCACATATGTTAACACACGCACATTGTAACGAAGAAGTTGCGATTTGAAAAGAACGTCTCCAAGTAGCTCCGCTATTGCCAGTCCCAAGCCTGGACGTGAAAGGGGGATGGCATTATGACATGACACATGGCAGCTATCTTTAACGGTAATGTGTCATGTAAGTTATTTAAAAATAGTAGCACAACTAAGTCTACATTTCTTGTTTATTTCATGACTCTATTGCAAGTACCAACATTGGCTCCCATGTATAAGCTGAGATGGTACGCCCTTGCATGAGACTTGTCATCAAATGTCATATTGGTGCGTTTACTGTAAAAACTAAAATTTCGGTTCAGACTAGCCAAATATGCCGCCAACATCAAAAGAAACCGTTAACTTACAAAGTCCAGCTTTCGTATAGCAATTGCTTCCATCAGAAATTTGCGTCGGTATAATTCTAATATTGGGTGCAAAGTTTCGCTACTGTGGAGTTGATGGTATTGCTACAATTTGCATTGGACTGTGGGCATGAGTTGTTGAACGGACTATATACTATAATTCTAAAATGCTTATAATTGATTGTTTTCTTCTGTTGCTAGGAGACAACCGCTTCGCTGAACCGGTAGCAGAATCTGATTGGCTAGGAGTAAAAGACGCTTTGCAGTATGGGAATGTGTGTTGGCAGACCACTATTGCAGGTCAAGTAGGATCCGAGGACTGCTTGTTTTTAAATGTTTACACTCCTTCTGTCACAGGAACAGCTCCTGTTATGGTCTGGATTCACGGAGGCGGTTACAACTCGGGCGCTGGTTCAGATGGCATGTACGATGGGTCAACTCTTGCTGGTAAAGGAGTTGTTGTAGTGACAATAAACTACAGGCTTGGAGCTTATGGATTCCTCTCCACTGACGATGATGTCATGCCTGGCAACTATGGACTCCTGGATCAAGTCTTGGCGCTCAAATGGGTGCAAAAAAACATTCACGCTTTTGGCGGCGATCCAGGGAAGGTAACCATATTTGGAGAGAGTGCTGGATCATTCAGCGTGTCACTTCATGTATTATCTCCCTTGTCTAAAGGCTTGTTTCACAGAGCTATCATGGAAAGTGGCTCCACACTAAGTGTGGCGGCAGTGGAAAGGCCAGCCACAGAAGTCAGTGTGGAGGAGTACACAAGACGAGTGGGTGCTGGTGTAGGGTGTGTGGAAGCAAACTCCACCAAGTTTCTAGCATGCCTGAGGAATGTTAATGCTGAACTTCTGTTTAACGTTAGCGACAACTTGAATAGAATTCTTAAAATAGATATCATTGCAACTCCTCGAGTAGAAACCACATTTGGTTTTCTTCCTCACTACCCCAGTTATATTCTAGAAAACGGACTCTTTAACAAGGTCGACACTTTGCGAGGTTTTAATTCGGGAGAGTGGTCTTTCGTTATTCAAGATGCCGAAGACGACGGACTTACCAGAGACGAGTTCAGATCAAACTTTGCTGCATTTTTCTCAACATATTCAATCTCCAACAAGTCAAGAGAAATATTTCTGGATGAAGCTGAGAAAGTTTATCTTGGGAATGAAACCAATCCTCTGGCAATTCGTTCCAGTCTCGTTACAGCACTCGCCGACACATTATTTGGTGCTCCAGCAATATTGGAATTGGAGAAATATTTATCGCACGGTGGAGAAACCTCTAGTCACTATGTATATGAGTTTGACTACAAGTTGAAATCGATTCTCAAACCACAAAGCGCAGGCCCTGATTGGTATGGTGCCATCCACTCTGGTGAAATTCCACTAGTTTTTACAGATGATCAAGTTGGAAATGTTGCATCTTTGACTCCACCAGAAGATGTCGCAGTCGGGGATAAAGTTCAAACTTGGTGGACAAATTTTGCCAAGTTTGTAACCCTCCGCCACTAAAGTAGTTGAGGATGGAGTCGATGTCCGTTGGGATCAGTACACAATAACAAATCCTCAAATCCTACATATAAATTTGAAGTCAAATCTAAGCTTCTATCCACGGCAAAGATCCCTTCCCGGTTACACGCAGCTACTTGATGGTTGGACAAATGGAAACTTGACTACAACAATTATGGCCTGAGAATAATTGAACCTTGTGATAATTAGATTTTAATAAATTTAATTATAACAAATGGTTAATTATAATAAATCTTTCTTTGAAAATTGTTTCTATTATATTTTTGTTTTCGAAATGTATATCGACTTTGTATCAATTTCGCTCGAGTGTTTGCTCAAGGGGATGAAAGAATAGTAACACTGTGATCTACAAGACATGTTCACTCAAGGAGATGAAAGAATAGTAACACTGTGATCTACAAGGCATGTCGTAATAGGCGGCTGAGGTAGTGGGATAAGGAAGCTTGTATAGCAAATAAGAAGCCTCGCAGAAATCGGATGTGCTGGCCTACTTATAGGCGCATAACTGATACAACGTACAATCGCTTTTAGGCTCGAATCACATACAAATCACAAAGAATGTTTAACAAGTGGTCGATATCGAACGGACGAAGATGAAGAAGTTGTACTATTTCTTTTTCTTGTATCTGATTTTGTTGTTCTATTTCTTGTTCTTGTACCTGATTTTGTTGTTCTATTTCTTGTTATTGTACCTGATTTTGTTGTACTATTTCTTGTTCTTGTAAGTGATTTTGTTGTACTATTTCTTGTTCTTGTACCTGATTTTGTTGTTCTATTTCGTGTTCTTGTACCTGATTTTGCTGTACTAATTCTTGTACCTGATTTTGTTGTTCTATTTCTTGTACCTGATTTTGTTGTACTATTTCTTGTTCTTGTACCTGATTTTGTTGTACTATTTCTTGTTCTTGTACCTGATTTTGTTGTATTATTTCTTGTTCTTGTACATGATTTTGTTGTACTATTTCTTGTTCTTGTACCTGATTTTGTTGTACTATTTCTTGTTCTTGTACCTGATTTTGTTGTTCTATTTCTTGTTCTTGTACCTGATTTTGTTGTACTATTTCTTGTTATTGTACCTGATTTTGTTGGCGCTATTGTTGATATTTTCGTATTTTTTTGCTGGTGGTGGTGGTATTGTTTGTCTCCTTTTTTCTTGTCCTTATTGCTATTCTTCTTCTTCTGCATACACCCTGAGAGGTTCACCTGGACATGGTCGCAACAAACAGTAGTCTGTCTGATGTTGTTGGAGCTTTCAAAGAGCGTGCTTCCGAACAATATCCGTGATAATCACATACGTTTCCACTGTTTCTCATATCTCAAACACTTTACCAACAGATAGCCTACACATATGACAAGTTTACTCCATCAATAGCTAAAGAAGACATATTTGACTTATACCTAGTAAAGTAATAACGTTTACATCATATGGCTTACACCTGTAATAGTTCTGAATATTGCTTTATTTTTGCTTACTGTCGTTACAGTAAATATACATTAATAATATCCCAGACGCAAACAAACGCCCGTGTGCTGCCGGGGCCGCAAGGGAGCAAAGAGTAGCAGCACTGCGACCTACAAGGCATGTCGTAAGAGGCGACTAAGGTGGGGTTTGGCTAGGGCTGGCTACCCTATCCAGTAGAAAATTTTAGCCACAAAATCCAACCAACCATGAACAAGTCACATAAAAATAAAATAAAAACTGTGCCAACCAAGAGGAAAGGAAGCTCTTCTAGAAGAGGTATGAAGCGATGCAGAGAAAGCCGCAAGGAGTCTACACAGCAGATTATCTTCCTTTCACCTAGGAAAAGCTCCAGAATTGGCACCTGGAATGTTAGAAGTATGTATCAAATGGGAAAGACAGCACAGGTTGTAAATGAGATGAAATTTCACGGATTGGCATCTTGGGATTATGTGAAACTAGGTGGAATGGTGTAGGCAAACAACGTCTAAACACAGGAGAAACAAGGCTGTTCTCAGGCCATATGGAAGAAAATGCCCCCATAGTGAAGGAGTGGCTTTAATGCTATCTAAAGAAGCGGAGACTGCACTAATAAAATGGGAAGCAGTGAGTCCTAGGATAATCACAGCAACATTCAGAACCACCAAAAGAAAGTATTCTTGAATGTGACCCAGTGTTATGCACCTACCAATGATAAAGAGGAAAAAGTAAAAGAGGAATTTTACATAAAACTTCAAAATACTATAGGTAATCAGAGAAATGGGAACATCAAAATTTTGATGGGTGACCTCAATGCCAAAATAGGTTCGGACAACATAGGCTACGAGGAGATCATTGGGAAACACGGACTAGGAATAATGAACGAAAATGGAGAACTATTCACTAATTTCTGTGCAGCGAATCAATACGTCATAGGTGGAAGTGTCTTTCCACATAAAAGAATACATAAAGCAACCTGGGTATCACCAGATCACAGAACAGAAAATCAAATTGACCACATATGCATAAACAAGAAATTCAGGTCATCTCTACAAGATGTAAGGGTCCTAAGGGGTGCAGATGTAGATTCGGATCACCATTTGCTGATAAGTAAAATTAAACTGAAGCTTAAGCGATACATAACATCCCATGATCATAGACACCAATATAATGTAGGATACCTCGAAGTCAAGAAACAAAGGAACAGTTCACGGTCACAGTCTCTAATAAGTATGAGGTGTTGCGGCAATTAGAAGATGAGGTGAGTGCGGAAGAATGCTGGCAGCAAGCCAAAAATATTTGGAATGAAACATGCACAGAGGTATTAGGAAAGAAGGAGCGAATCATAAGGCATGGATAACTCCAGAAACTCTCAAGGAAATAGAAGAAAGGAAAAGAGGAAAGCAGATTTAAATAATAGCAAAACTAGAACTGCAAAAGCCATAGCCCAGGAAAAGTACACAGAAGCTAGCAAGAAAGTGAAGAAACAAATAAAGTTAGATAAAAGACAATACGTAGAAGATCTAGCAAGAGAAGCAGAGGTAGCTGCAGGAAAAGGAAACCTTAGGATCTTTACAATATCACTAGAAAGCTAGCAGGAAAATACAGACCATCAAATGGGTTGATCAAAAATAGTAGTGGGAAAACTATCACTAATGTTAGAGACCAAATGGAAAGATGGATGGAATACTTCAAGGAACTCCTGAACAGACCAGCACCTACAAACCCCCAGATATCCAACCGGCAGAAATTGACTTGGACATCAACTGTGAGAAACCATCCAAGGAGGAGATTAGTAAAGCCATTAAACTTTTAAAAGATGGAAAAGCGGCCGGTCCAGATGGTATTCCAGCAGAGGCGGTTAAAGCCAACATAAACACATCCACAGAAATACTGTATAAATTATTTAGCAGAATCTGGGAGACCGAAGAAATACCAGCAAACTGGAGAGAAGGATACCTGGTGAAGCTACCAAAGAAAGGGAACCTTCAGAAGTGGGAAAACTATAGGGAAATAATGCTGTTGTCAGTACCTGGGAAAATACTAAGCAGAGTCATCCTGGAGAGACTGAGAGATGCCATCGATATAAAGCTAAGAGATGAACAGGCAGGCTTCCGACCAAATAGATCCTGTGCTGACCAGATAGCCACATTAGTATAATAATAGAGCAAAGTATTGAATGGAAATCCCCACTTTATATCGGATTTGTTGATTATGAGAAGGCTTTTGACAGTATTGATAGGAAAACCCTTTGGAAATTAATGAGGCATTATGGAATCCCACAGAAAATTATTAACCTAATAAAAGCAACATATACAGATATGAAATGTAGAGTTCTTCATGAAGGTAAACTAACAGATACTTTCGGAATAGAAACAGGAGTGCGTCAGGAATGTCTTCTATCACCTTTGTTGTTCTTACTGACAATAGACTGGATTATGAAGACAACAGTAACTAACACCAGAAATGGAATCCAATGGACTCTGACAGAGCAACTGGATGATCTGGACTTCGCTGATGATATAGCCCTTCTGTCACATACACAAAATCAGATGCAAGATAAGCTTAACACATTGAATCAAAGGTCCCAGCAACTAGGGCTGAACATTCATAAGGGAAAGACAAAGAAATTGAGAATTAACCAAGCAAACGACAACTCAATCTCCCTGGGGAAAATCCCACTTCAAGAGGTAGAATCATACACATATTTGGGCAGCAACGTAGACAAAGAGGGTGGAACAGATAGAGATGTTAAAATAAGAATACAGAAGGCAAGAGGAGCTTTCATTGCACTGGGAAACATTTGGAAGTCCAAAGAAATCAAATCTAGAACAAAATTCGGATATTTAACTCTAATGTTAAAGCAGTTCTACTGTATGGGTCAGAAACATGGAGAACAACTAAAACAATAGCGCATAAATTGCAAACATTCATCAACTGGTGTCTGGTGTCAGAATAGAAGGAATAAGATGGTATGATAGGGTCACAAATGAGGAACTTATGGAGAGAACAAGACAGATTCCAGTGAACAAACAGGTTAAAAAAACGCTGGCGCTGGATAGGACACACTTTGCGAAAACCGGAGGGAATATAACAAGAAGGGTCCTTGCCTGGAACCCGCAGGGACAGCGAAAGAAGGAGAGGCCGAGAAATACATGGAGACGAGATTTGGAGGCGGAGATCAACAATATAAAGAAGAGCTGGAGGAGCTGCAGGAGATAGCTAGAGATAGGAAGACTTGGCATGAGTTGGTTGAGGGCCTATGCCCAACCAGGGTAAAAAGGCAAAGAGAGAGAGAGAGACGCAAACAAACGCAGACATGGTCAAATATTGTGAACTGATACAGGAAATATTGACACTTTTTATATGTAAATTATGGAGGTGCCTCGAACTACTTTAAAATGTGCGTTTCCTATGTAGCTACATATTGTGTGACATCTTCTATATACAATATGTCAGCTTAGTAACGGTATAGTGCAGGTTTTTGTTGATCTAGATTCTAAGTATATCAAGTTGGTTTATGACGAAATACAAACGCTAAGAAACGATATTTATGACGATTCGTGTTTATAATATGTGATATTTGTCTTGAATGATGTGTTTTAAAATGCCGATGTACTTGAAAACATCTGCTGTCAAAAAATGTATTGATCGTGATATATCTTCAAATCTGTCAACAAGACAAAGTCTACAGTTATCTCTAGATTGTTCTTCTTCTGCTACTCTTCGCCCCAAAGGAAGCATAGGTCCCCAACCAAGACCTTCCAAGCTTTCATACACTTGGTTACGGTTTTATAGCTCAGTGTTTTTTACAGGATGCGGTAGCTAATCCCATGCCAAAACTCCACTTTCACTGTATATGGGATGTGGTAGGTATTAGTGGTTCTATTCTTTACCCCGCAATTTGGGTCCCAGTAACCACACGGGCGTCTGATTTGTGTTATGAATCGTCTGTGACGCTTTATAGGACAGGAGAGATGTGTAGACACATTTACTGAGATTCTCATCGTCTATATTGCGATCAGATCTCATATCAGACATGTATGAACCTACCCGTAGCTTTTTAACTGCAACAACTTTAATATACGTTATTGGAGCTGTAATTACTGCGGCTGCTGATACCAGACTTGCCTTTTAATAGATCATCGTTAAAGGGTTTAAAGTGTACTCATTCCAATTAAGAAGCCTCGTAAGAGTCCCGTATTGTTATTTTTCGTCACTACCTCCCTGTGACAGGAGTGGGTAAGTTGCGCGCCTGCTGCCTTCCTTGGATATGGTAGCCTTTCTCATGCTTCCTCTGCGGAATAGAACCCTGATTCCCCGTTACAAACACGGTAGACTTGTCACGTACTAATGATGCTCGTCCATCACGGGTGATGATGACCACACACATTTTCATCCAAGGAAATGTAGTTGCGCTATGTTTGTCTGTGTGTGCGTAGATGACTAGTGAGCTCGATACGGGCTTGAAATGTTCGTGTACAGTGTGGGCAAGGTATACTTGCACTTGTGGGAAGTTTTACTGCCTTTCTGTTTTGACGTTTTTGCTCCATCCGTCGTTTGAAGAATGGATGAAATAGTGACTTTCGCGATGATTTGGTTTAAAGTGAGAAAGAGTTGCGCAGTTCGTCGATCTCACCCTCTCGCCCAATTCCTTCTGTGTCCAGTGGCAGGACAAAGTCGAGACGGCTGGAGAAGGATCTGAATGCAGCGGATGATCAGAGCTTTCTACGTGCCTGGCCATGCTCACTATGCTCTGCAGCGCGTTGCTGGCAGACTCCTTCTTGTCCATTGAACAAGAGTAAAGTTTCTTCCGCACAATCTGCCGAGTCCAGTCTTCGTATGCAGAGTTGGCATACCCGGATTCACCGATTGGTTTAGTACCGAATCGATTACCCGCGCCTGGTTTAGCCGACCTGTCACAGCCGTTGCCTAGGGGAGCGGTGGCCGCTCTCCCGTGCTGACAACTACTAGGAACCACAGGCGGGAGCTGAAAGTCAGGTTTGGACCAACGGGGGATGGGACTTGAAAAGGGCGTGACAGCCATCCTTACCAGAGGTACTACCAATCTCTGACTCCCCAAACCTCCCGCCGTACCATCGTCACGTACCATCGACATTTGATAGGGCAGACATTTCAAAGAGGCGTTGCCGGAACAAGAGGCCATGCGATCAGCACAAAGTTATCCAGTGGGATCACCAGTTGGACGCCGCAGATTTAACCCATATCGTCAGTAGAAATATTATCATCATATTTGTTTGTTTCGTGATTTTGCGATTGAATAATCAATACCAATTTTAACTCTGCATTTTAATTCATCTTATGCCTATCTGTCACGATCCATTTTTTCATTAATTTTCTATTTCATGTATATAATCTTTTAAAAATTGACCATGTATGACAGAATTATATATCCATTTTCGATGTCAAAGTGAAAATAGAGCATGTATATATATGTGTGCGGTTGGGATGGGGGAGAGGGCGTTGGCAAACTGTTATAATATGGAGGGCGTTACAAAGTTTATGTCGTGCAAAGTGGGCGGTGGGCCGAAAAACATTGGGAATCTATGGTTTAGAAGATGGCACCAACTTGGCATTGGGGCAGAAAGTGTTTGAGATAAATTAAACTTTCAATGTGTAGACGAAACCTAGTCTGATCAAGATGATGATGACATTCTGTTTATATCTAGAGACAGCGGATGTAGCGACTATTGTAGATTTTATTTCTACTTTCTCCTGGCACGTTTTATGTCAACAAGTTACACTCGATCTTCTTCTTCTTCGAACGCTCCATATTGACCACCTGTCAACAACTCTTTGTGATTTGTATGTGATCTGAGTCTAAGAGCGATTGTACGTTGTGCCAGTTATGCACCTACAAGCAAATCAGCACATCCGATTTGTGCGCTGCTTTTAATTTACTATTGTAGCATTCAAAGGGCTTACATCAGTCTCATCTTACGACATGCATTGTAGGTGACAGTGGTACTATTCTTTGCTTTCCTTGCGTGGCCCCGGAACCACACGGGTGGCACTCGATCTGATCTATTATGTATATAAACTGTATATTGAGTTGGATTACTTACATTATTGTCTTGAAGTGCCTCTTGACTCTTGGATCAGGCTTGGCCACCAAATTATTCTTAATCAAAGATACGCCCATGACAACAGTTGTTCAGTGACAAGGTGAGAGCCAGTGGCGGCTCGTGCTCATTTTTGTTGGTGGGGACCAACAATTTTCGGAAAAATCATGGTTTTGGGTTAGGTTATATTTTAATTTATAAAGTAATAAGTACACGTAACACTTTATTTTTGGTGGGGCCCGACCCCAGTGGCCCTTAATAACGAGCCGCCACTGGTGAGAGCTAAAACAGGTTTTCATAGATAACCATTGAATCTTGCATTCGTGGCTGTTTTTTTTTGCATTTTTACTTTAGACAAAAACTTACAACACGATTGTTGATCTGTTCTGCTGTTATTTAACTTCTGATTTTGCTAGCATATTATTTTTGAGTTGGAATTTGTGATCAAGTAAACGAACGAAGGAGACAAATCCACATATATATCAAGGGATGCGCCTGGTTTACACGTCTATGAGATCTTCTACTATGGATTACGTGAAACTCTCGTCTGCAGTGTGTCTCACCCTATGTTTGATGTTGAATTGTGCTTGGACAGGAAACCTCAACCTTGAGAAACGTCAAGATGGTCCAGCTACCAGCAGTTCCAATAATACCATCATTGTATCAATCAATCCAGGACAACAGGTCAAAGGTTTCTACAGTGACCTCGCTACTGGGACCACAATTTACAAGTTCTGGGGTATCCGGTATGGCCAGCCCTCGACAGGTATGACTCACTTTACTAACTTCTTTAGATCCTCAGACATCAAATGACATACTCTTGTCGACAGTCTGCATCTTGATTATTAAGTCAATTTTCAGATCACAATAGATTTATTTAACTGTATGGTCCCCTTTTTCTTTGTTATTCTAAAGTCAACAAACAACATATATATATATATGGAACCACTTCATGCATTCATTACTTGCTTTATTCTAAAGTCAACAAACAAAATATATATATATATATGGAACCACTTCATGCATTCATTACTTGCTTTATTCTAAAGTCAACAAACAACATATATATATATATATATATATGGAACCACTTCATGCATTCATTACTTGCTTTATTCTAAAGTCAACAAACAACATATGTATATATATATATATATGGAACCACTTCATCCATTCATTACTTGCTTCATTCTAAAGTCAACAAACAACATATATATATATATATGGAACCACTTCATGCATTCATTACTTGCTTTATTCTAAAGTCAACAAACAACATATATATATATATGCAACCACTTCATGCATTAATTACTTGCTTTATTCTAAAGTCAACAAACAACATATATATATATATGGAACCACTTCATGCATTCATTACTTGCTTTATTCTAAAGTCAACAAACAACATATATATATATATATATATATGGAACCACTTCATGCATTCATTACTTGCTTTATTCTAAAGTCAACAAACAACATATATATATATATATGGAACCACTTCATGCATTCATTACTTGCTTTATTCTAAAGTCAACAAACAACATATATATATATATGGAACCACTTCATGCATTCATTACTTGCTTTATTCTAAAGTCAACAAACAACATTTATATATATATGGAACCACTTCATGCATTCATTACTTGCTTTATTCTAAAGTCAACAATTAACATATATATATATATATGGAACCACTTTATGCATTCATTACTTGCTTTATTCTAAAGTCAACAAAGAACATATATATATATATATGGAACTACTTCATACATTCATTACTTGCTTTATTCTAAAGTCAACAAACAACATATATATATATATGGAACTACTTCATGCATTCATTACTTGCTTTATTCTAAAGTCAACAAACAACATATATATATATATATATATATATGGAACCACTTCATGCATTCATTACTTGCTTTATTCTAAAGTCAATAAACAACATATATATATATATATGGAACTACTTCATGCATTCATTACTTGCTTTATTCTAAAGTCAACAAACAACATATATATATATATATGGAACCACTTCATGCATTAATTACTTGCTTTATTCTAAAGTCAACAAACAACATATATATATATATATATATGGAACCACTTCATGCATTCATTACTTGCTTTATTCTAAAGTCAACAAACAACATATATATATATATGGAACTACTTCATGCATTCATTACTTGCTTTATTCTAAAGTCAACAAACAACATATATATATATATATATGGAACCACTTCATGCATTCATTACTTGCTTTATTCTAAAGTCAACAAACAACATATATATATATATATATATATATATGGAACCACTCCATGCATTCATTACTTGCTTTATTCTAAAGTCAACAAACAACAAAATATATATATATATGGAACCACTTCATGCATTCATTACTTGCTTTATTCTAAAGTCAATAAACAACATATATATATATATATGGAACTACTTCATGCATTCATTACTTGCTTTATTCTAAAGTCAACAAACAACATATATATATATATATGGAACCACTTCATGCATTCATTACTTGCTTTATTCTAAAGTCAACAAACAACATATATATATATATATATGGAACCACTTCATGCATTCATTACTTGCTTTATTCTAAAGTCAACAAACAACATATATATATATATGGAACTACTTCATGCATTCATTACTTGCTTTATTCTAAAGTCAACAAACAACATA
>CM036758.1:12539895-12594895 GCA_020796225.1 Arion vulgaris
TAAAATCCAACATAAAAAATCAAAGTCTAGTTATTAGACTATTTATTGTGTCTGATGACTATACCTGCAGAATGGATCAAACTTCTCAATGGAAACACTATTAGACCAATCTCTGAAGAAGTAAAGAAATGTGAGACAATAAGTGATCAACTTCTACCCGACTAGAAGCAGAGCAACTTACTCAACTAAACGTCAAGCTACTAAGTAAATATAGGAGCAATGACTAGACTAAAATTAGACCAAAAGTAAAGCAACTAAGTAAGTACTGGACAAAGAATTTGGCTTTAACTTGACCCGAAGTAGAACGACTAACTAATCGAAAGACAGATGATTAAGCTAGAATTAGACCAAAAGTAGAGCTATTAAGTTATTAAAGACTAGACTAGAACTAGATCAGCGGTTGAGCGATTACAGACGGTTAAAGACGACTGGAAATAGACCAGATAGGAAGCGACTAAATGAATTAAAGACTAGCGAAGAATTATACCAAAATAGTAGAAACTACAAACTAGTTAAAGAACCAAGTACTAGACTGAAGCTAGAGTATATTTAAAAAAATGATAAAATAACGCGGGTATCTCTCATCAACTTCAACCCTCCCATGTAGATGAGAAGCGACTAAAGACACATTCTACATTCCAGGTAGCCGGGTAGTGATTAAGTGTGGCAAACACTGAAATACGAATATAACATGGAAATAATTGTGATCTTTACTAGTTCTAAAATGTTTATAATTCATTGTTTTCTTCTGTTGCTAGGAGACAAGCGCTTCGCTGAACCGGTAGCAGAATCTGATTGGCTAGGAGTAAGAGACGCTATGCAGTATGGGAATGTATGTTGGCAGACCACTATTGCAGGTCAAGTAGCATCCGAGGACTGCTTGTTTTTAAATGTTTACACTCCTTCTGTCACAGGGACAGCAACTGTTATGGTCTGGATTCACGGAGGCGGTTACCAATATGGCGCTGGTTCAGAGGGCAGGTACGATGGGTCAACTCTTGCTGGGAAAGGAGTTGTTGTAGTGACAATAAACTACAGGCTTGGAGCTTATGGGTTCCTCTCCACTGACGATGATGTCATGCCTGGCAACTATGGACTCCTGGATCAAGTCTTGGCGCTCAAATGGGTGCAAAAAAACATTCACGCTTTTGGCGGCGATCCGGGGAAAGTAACCATATTTGGAGAGAGTGCTGGATCATCAAGCGTGTCACTGCATGTATTATCTCCCTTGTCTAAAGGCTTGTTCCAGAGAGCTATCATGGAAAGTGGCTCCCCACTAAGTTTGTGGGCAGTGGAGTGGCCGGCCGCAGAAATCAGTGTGGAGGAATACACAAGACGAGTGGGTGCTGGAGTAGGGTGTGTGGAAGCAAACTCCACCAAGTTTCTAGCATGCCTGAGGAATGTTAATGCTGAACTTCTGTTTAACGTTAGCGACAATTTTGAATAGAATTTTAAAATAGAAATCATTGCAACTCCTCGAGTAAAAACCCACATTTGGTTTCTTCCTCACTACCCCAAATATTTCTGGGAAAACGGACTTTAACAAGGTCGACACTTTAGAGGTTTTAATTTGGGGGTATTCTTCATTATTCAAGATGTCGAAGACGACGGACTTACCAGAGACGAATCTAGATCAAACTTTGCGCAGTTTAACGTATTCAACTCCAACAACTCACGAGAAATATTTCTGGAGAAGCTGAGAAAGTTTATCTTGGGAATGAAACCAACCTCGGGGCAATTCGTTCCAGTCTCGTTACAGACTTGCTGACAAAATTTGGTGCTCCAGCAAATTTGGGAAATTTGAGAAATATTTATCGCACGGTGGAGAAACCTCAGTCACTATGCTTAGAGCTTGACTACAAGTTGAAATCGATTCTCAAACCACAAAGCGCAGGTCCTGATTGGTATGGTGCCGTCCACACTGGTGAAATTACCATTTTACAGATGATCAAGTTGAAATGTGCATCTTGACTCCACCAGAAGATGTCCAGTCGGATGAAAGTCCAAACTTGGGGACAATTCGTTGGGGAAAACCCTCCGCCACTAAAGTAGTTGAGGATGGAGTCGATGTCCGTTGGGATCAGTACAATAGCAAACTCAATCCTAAATATAAATTTAATTTAACTCGTTCTATCCACGACAGAGATCCCTTCCGTTAATTCAACTACTTGAGGGTTTGGGACAAATGGAAACTTGACTACAAACAATCGACCGGAGTATAATCAAACTAGAAGCTTGGGATTGTTTGGTTTAATAAATTTAATTATAACAAAATGATTCAGTAAACCTTTCTTCGAAAATTGTTTTTTATTTGTTTTTGACATGATATGATTCTATAAATTCTGCTCTTATGTTCACTCAGGATCTACAAGGCATGTTCACCGGTGACTGCGCATGTCTGCTCAAGGAGATGAAGAATAAAACCCCGTGATCTACGGTATGTTGATCAAGGGATGAAAGAATAGTAACATATGATCTACAAGGATGTTCCCCAAAGGGATAAAAGAATAGTAACACTGGGGATCTAAAGGCATGTTCGCTCAAGGGATGAAAGAATAGTAACACTGTGATCTACAAGGTATAGTTTGTAAAGGGGAGAAAGAATAGAACACTGTGATCTACAAGGCATGTTCCAAAGGGATGGATAATAATAACACTATGACCTACAAGGCATGTTCACCAAGGATGAAAGAATAGTAACCCCGTGATCTACAAGGCATGTTCCTCAAGGATGAAAGAATAGTAACACTGTGATCTACAAGGTATGTTTGCTCAAGGGGATGTGAGAATAGTAACACTGTGATCTACAAGGCATGTCGCCCAAGGATGTGAGAATAGTAACCCCGTGATCTACAAGGCATGTTCGCTCAAGGAGATGAAAGAATAGTAACACTGTGATCTACAAGACATGTTCGCCTAAGGGATGAAAGAATAGTAACACTGTGATGACAAGAATGTCACCAAGGGATGTAAGAATGGGAAACTGTGATTTAAGCAGTTCGCTCAAGGGATGAAAGGGAATAGTAACACTGTGATCTACAAGGCTGTTCGCTCAAGGAGATGAAAGAATAGTAACCCCTGTGATCTCGGAGTTCGCTAAAGGAGATGAAAGAATAGTAACACCTGTGATCTACAAGACATTTTCGCCAAGGGGACAAGAATAGAACACTGTGATTACAAGGATGTCTGATCAAGGGCTGTAAGAATAGTAACCCCGTGATCTCAAGCATGTTCGCTCAAGGAGAAAGAATAGTAACACTGTGTTTCACAAGGATGTTTGCTAAAGGGGGATGAAAAAATAGTAACACTGTGATCCAAGGTATGTTCAGCAAAGGGGATGATATAATAACACTCAGATCTACAAGGCATGTTCACTAAAGGGGATGAAAGAATAGTAACACTGTGATCTACAAGACATTTTCGGGCTCAAGGGGATGAAAGAATAGTAACACTGTGATCTACAAGGTATGTTTGCTCAAGGGGATGTGAGAATAGTAACACTGTGATCTACAAGGCATGTCTGCAAGGGGATGTGAGAATAGTAACACTGATCTCAAGGCATGTCTGCTCAAGGAGATGAAAGAATAGTAACACTGGGGATCTACAAGAATGTCTGCTCAGGATGAAAGAATAGTAACATGGGGATCGACAAGCATAGTTCCCCTAAGGGATGGAATAGTAACACTGTGATTTACAAGGAAATGTCTCCAAGGGATGAAGAATAGTAACACTGTGATCTACAAGGCATTTTCCCAAGGAGATGAAAGAATAGTAACACTGTGATCTACAAGGCATGTTCGCTCAAGGAGATGAAAGAATAGTAACACTGTGATCTACAAGACATGTTCCGCTCAAGGGGAAAGAATAGTAACACTGTGACTCAGTGTATGTCTGATCAAGGGCAAGAATAGTAACACTGGGGATCTACAAGACATGTTCGCTCAATGGATGAAAGAATAGTAACACTGGGGATCTCAAGACATGTCTGCCTCAAGGGATGTAAAATAGTAACACGTGATCTACAAGGCATGTTCGCTCAGTGGATGAAAGAATAGTAACACTGTGATCTACAAGGCATGTTCACTCAAGGAGATGAAGATAGAAACCCTTAATCTCGACATGTTCACCAAGGGTGGAATAGTAACAATGGACTACAAGACATGTCTGCTCAAGGGATGAAAGAATAGAACACTGTGATCTACAAGGCATGTCTGCTCAAGGATAAAGAATAGTAACACTGTGATCTACAAGAAAAGTTCGCTCAAGGGGATAAGAAAGAACACTGTGATCTACAAGAATGTTGCTCAAGGAGATGAAAGAATAGTAACACTGTGATCTACAAGGCATGTCTGCTCAAGGGGATGAAGAATAGTAACCCCGTGATCACAAGGCATGTCTGCTCAAGGAGATGAAAGAATAGTAACACTGTGATCTACAAGGCATGTTCGCTAAAGGGGAATGAAAGAATGAACACTGTGATCTACAAGGCATGTTCACTCAAGGAGATAAAGAATAGTAACCTGTAACCCACAAGACATGTTCACTCAAGGGTAAGAATACTAACAATGTATCACAAGCATGTTGCCTGGATGAGAGAATAGGTAACACTGTGATCTACAAGACATATTGCTCAAGGGATGAAATGTAACACTGTGATCATAAGACATCGCTCAAGGAGATGAAAGAATAGTAACACTGTGATTTTACAAGACATGTTGCTCAAGGGGATAAAGAATAGTAACACTGCACTAAAGGCATGTCTGCTCAAGGGATGAAAGAATAGTAACGCTGTGATCACAAGACATGTCTGCCGGGGATGTAAGAATAGTAACAACTGTGATCAAAAGGGCACGATCAAGGGTGTAAGAATAGTAACACTGTGATCTCAGACATGTTCGCTCAAGGGGGATGAAAGAATAGTAACACTGTGATCTACAAGACATGTCGCCGGCGATGAATAGAAACACTGTGATCTACAAGCATGCTGCCAGTGATGAAGATAGAAAACGTATCTACAAGGCATGTTCCTGGAGATGAAGAATAGTAACTCTGAATCTACAAGAATGTTCACTCAGGGTGAATAGAACTGTATCTACAAGACATGTCCCGCCAGGGAAAAGAATAGTAAACTGTGATCTACAAGGCATGTTCGCTCAAGGGGATATAAGAATAGTAACACTGTGATCTACAAGACATGTCTCGCTAAAGGGGGATTAAGAATAGAACACTGTGATCTACAAGACATGCCCGCTCAAGGAGATGAAAGAATAGTAACACTGTGATCTACAAGGCACATGTCTGCTCAAGGGGATGTAAGAAAGTAACACTGTGATATACAAGGCATGTTCGCTCAAGGAGATGAAAGAATAGTAACACTGTGATTACAAGGATGTTCGCTCAAGGAATGAAAGAATAGTAACACTGTGATCTACAAGGCATGTTCACTCAAGGAGATGTAAGAATAGTAACCGAATTCCAAGACATGTTCACTCAAGGGGTGTAAGAATATAACAATGATCTCAAGACATGTTCTCAAGGGATGAAGAATAGTAACACTGTGATCTACAAGACATTTCGCTCAAGGATGACAATAGTAACACTGTGGATCTACAAGAATGTTCGCTAAAGAGATGAAGAATAGTAACACTGTGATCTACAAAGACATGTCTCTCAAGGGAATGAAAGAATAGTAACACTGTGATCTACAAGGCATGTCGCTAAAGGGGGATGAAAGAATAGTAACACTGTGATCTACAAGGCATGTTCGCTCAAGGGGATGAAAGAATAGTAACACTGTGATCTACAAGACATGTTGCTCAAGGATGAAAGAATAGAAACACTGTGATCTACAAGACATGTCTGCCAAGGGGATGAAGAATAGTAACACTGTGATCTACAAGGCATGTCTGATCAAGGGATGAAAGAATAAACACTGTGATCTACAAGACATGCCCCGCTCAAGGATGAAAGAATAGTAACACTGTGATCTAAAAGGGCATGTTCGCTCAAGGGATGAAAGAATAGTAACACGTGATCTACAAGACATTTTCGCTCAAGGATGTAAGAATAGTAAACTGTGATCTCAAGGCATGTTCGCTCAAGGATAAAGAATAGTAACACTGTGATCTACAAGGCATGTCGTCAAGGGGATGAAAAAGAATAGTAACACTGGATTTACAAGACATGTTCGTTCAAGGATGAAAGAATAGTAACACTGATCACAAGGCATGTTCGCTCAAGGAGAAAGAATAGAAAACACTGTGATCTACAAGACATGTTCGTTCAAGGGGATGAAAGAATAGAAACACTGTGATTACAAGCATGTTCGCTAAAGGGGATGAAAGAATAGTAACACTGTGATCTACAAGACATGTTCCTAGGGATGTAAGAATAGTAACACTGTGATCTACAAGGAATGTCGCTCAAGGATGAAAGAATAGAAAACCCCGGATCTACAAGACATGTTCGTTAAAGGGACAAAGAAAGTAACACGTGATCTACAAGGTTCGCTCAAGGAGATGAAAGAATAGTAACACTGTGATCTACAAGGCATTTTCCCGCTCAAGGGAAAGAATAGTAACACTGTGATCTACAAGGCATTTTCCCACTCAAAGGATGTAAGAATAGAACACTGTGATCTCAAGACATTTTCGCTCAAGGAGAAAGAATAGTAACACTGTGATCTACAATACATGTTCGCTCAAGGGGATGAAAGAATAGAAAACACCGTGATCTACAAGATATTTTCGTTTTTCAAGGGATGAAAGAATAGTAACACTGTGATCTACAAGACATGTTTGTTAAAGGATGAAAGAATAGTAACACTGTGGATCTAAGGCCAGTTCGTAAAGGATGAAAGAGAAGAACATGTGATCTACAAGGCATGTTCGCTCAAGGGATGAAGAATAGTAACACTGGGGATTCTCAGGCAGCCAAATGTAAGAATAGTAACCCCGTGATCTACAAGGAATGTCGCTAAGGGAAAGAATAGTAACACTGTGATTCAAAGGCATTTTGCTCAAGGGATGAAAGAATAGAACACTGTGGATCTACAAGGCAGCCTGCTCAAGGGGGATGAAAGAATAGCAACACGGGATCTACAAGGCATGTTCGCTCAAGGGGATGAAAGAATAGAAAACACTGTGATCTACAAGGCATGTCACCAAGGGGAAAGAATGGGAACATCGTGATCTACAAGACATGTTGCTAAAGGGGATGTAAGAATAGTAACACTGTGATCTACAATGCATGTTGCTCAAGGATGAAAGAATAGTAACACGTGATCTCAAGCATGTTCAAGGATGAAAGAATAGAAACGGGATCTAAAGGATGTTGGGCTCAAGGGATGAAAGAATAGTAACACTGTGATCTCAAGGCATGTTCGCTCAAGGGAGGTAAAAGAAAGTACACTGTGATCTCAAGGCATGTCCGCTCAAGGGGATGAAAAATAGTAACACTGTGATCTTACAAAGGCATGTTCATAAGGGGATGTAAGAATAGTAACACGTGATCTACAAGACATGTTAGCTAAAGGGAAATGTAAGAATAGAAAACACTGTGATCAAGGCTAGTCACTCAAGGATGGAATAAACACTGGACACAAGGCAAGTCTAAGAGTTGACTGAGGTAGGGGCTGGGGAAGCTTCATAGCAAATGAAAGCCCTCGCAGAAATATGATGACAGGCCTACTTAGACGCATACTGATAAGCAACGTACAATCGCTTTTGGGTTCGAATCACATACAAATCACAAAGAATGTTTAATAGTGGTCGATATGAAGGGACGAGAAGAAGAAGTAAGTAGCATCAATTTGTCGAACTTATTTTACATCAGTCTGTACCAATTCGCCCATTATGATTTGTGTGTTCAAATTTCTGTTCTTAAGAGTTCTTAAATTTTTCTATGTTCCCATCAGCAGTTAGTTCCTTTTTATTCGTATTGTTTATTTATTGTTTTGTTCTCTTTTTATGCTGATATTGCTTTTTGTTTCCTTTCCCTTCTGTTTTTAAACGTTTTTCCCTTTGTTTATAGTTAGTTGTTGTTGCTTGTGGGCCCGTTGTTTCTGTTTTTTTCTCTATTTTTTACCTATTTTTGTTTGTAGGGTTTTTTGGCTTACTGTTGTTGCTCTTCATGTTCTTTTTGTTGTTCATTTTCTTTTTTGTACCTGAATTTGTTGTACTATTTCTTTTTCCCTTTGTACCTGATTTTGTTGTTCTATTTTTTGTTCTGTATGATTTTGTTGTACATTTCTGTTCTTTACCTGATTTTGTTGTTCATTTCTTGTCTTTGACCTTGATTTTGTTGTTCTATTTCTGTTCTGACCCATTTGCTGTCCCATTTCTGTTCTTGTACCTGATTTTGTTTTTCCCATTTCTTGTTCTTGCACCTGATTTTGTTGTTCATTTTTGTTCTGTAAGTGATTTTGTTATCTTTTCTTGTTTTGTACCGGGTTTTTGTTTGTTCTATTTTTTGTTCGTGTACCTGGTTATTTTTCATTTCTGTTCTTGTACCTGATTTTGTTGTACTATTTTTGTTCTTGTACCTGATTTTGTTGTCCCATTTTTCTAAAATTGTTTTGTTGTTTTACTTGTTTTTGTACCTGGTTTTGTTGTTCTATTTCTTTCTTGAAGGATTTGTTGTTCTTTTTTTTTCTTGTACCTGGTTTTGTTTGTTCTCTTTTTGTTCTTGTACCTGATTTTGTTGTTCATTTCTTTTTCCCTGTACCTTGATTTTGGTTCTTTTCTTTTTCCCTTGTACCTGATTTTGCTGTTCATTTCTGTGTTTGTACCTGATTTTGTTGTTCTATTTTTGTTCTTGTACCTGATTTTGTTGTTCTATTTCTTGTTCTTGTACCTGATTTGTTGTTCTATTTTTGTTCTTGTACCTGATTTTGTTGTTCTATTTTTGTTCTTGTACCTGATTTTGTTGGTACTATTTCTTGTTCTTGTACCTGATTTTGCTGTACTATTTTTTGTTCTTGTACCTCATTTTGTTGTACTATTTCTTGTTTTTGTACTGATTTTGTAGTACTATTTCTGTTCTTGTACCGGGATTTTAAAATTTATTTTTTGTTCTGAACCTGATTTTGTTGTATTATTTCTGTTCTTGTACCTGATATTGTTGAACTATTTTTTGTTCTTTTTCCCTGATTTTGTGTACTATTTCTTTCTTTACCTGATTTTGTTGTTCTTTTTTTGTTCTTGTACCTGTTTTTGAAATTATTTCTGTTCTTGTACCTGATTTTGTGTTCTATTTTGTTTTTGTACCTGATTTTGTTGTACTATTTCTTGTTCTTGTACTTGATTTTTTTTTCATTTCTTGTTCTTAAACTGATTTTGCTGTCCCATTTTTTGTTCTTGAAAACCTGATTGCGTACTATTTCTTGTACCTGATTTTGCTGTACATTTCTTGTTCTTGACCTGTTTTTTGTTGTTCTATTTTGTTCTGTACTGATTTTGCTGTACATTCGTTCTGACATTTGTTTTTCCCCATTTTTCTTCACTGATTTTGTTACATTTTTGTTCTTTTCCCTGATTTGTTCATTTTTCTTGACCTGATTTGTTGTCTATTTCTTGTTCTTGTACCGTTTTCGTACATTTTGTTTTTACGTTTTTTGTCATTTTTTTCTCACTGGTTTGTGTCTACTTGTTCTTGTACATGATTTTGTTGTACTATTCTTTGTTCTTGTACCTGATTTTGTTGACTTTTTTGTTGTTCTGTACCTGATTTTGTTGTATATTTCTGTTTGACCTGATTTTGTTTTTCTATTTCTTGTTTTTGGCACCTGATTTGTTGTTAATTTCTTTTCTTGTACCTGTTTTTGTTGTTCTATTTCTTTTTCTGAAAATGATTTGTTGTTCATTTCTTGTTCTTTCCGATTTTGTTGTTCTATTTCTTGTTCTTGTACCTGATTTTGTTGTTCTATTTTCTGTTCTTGAAATTGATTTTGTTTTTCTATTTCATTTCTTGTACCTGATTTTGTTGTTCTTTTTTTTATTCTTGTACCTGATTTTGTTGTTCTATTTTTTTGTCTTGTAAGTGATTTTGTTATTCTATTTTGTTCTTGACCTGATTTTGTTTGTTCTATTTCTTTTTCGTAATGGGTTTTTTTTTCATTTCTGTTTTTGGGTACCTGATTTTGTTGTACTATTTTTTGTTCTTAAATTGATTTTGTTGTACTATTTCTTGTTCTTGTACCTGGTTTTGTTTGTTCTTTCTTGTTCTTATTTGATTTTGTGTTCTATTTTGTTCTTGTTCCGATTTTGTTGTTCATTTTTGTTTTGTAATGATTTTGTTATTATTTTTGTTTTGTACCTGTTTTTGTTGTTCTATTTCTTGTTATTGTCCCTGATTTTGTTGGCGCTTGCTTGTGATCTTTTTCGTATTTTTTTTGTGGTGGTGGTATTGTTTGCCCTTTTTTTTTTTTGTCCCATTATTCTTCTTCTTCTGCATACACCGAGAGGGTCACCGACATGGTCGCAGAAACAGTAGTCTGTCTGATGTTGTGAGTTTAAAGAGCGGCCGAACAATACCCGTGATAATCAAAACGTTTCACTGTTTCATATTCAAACACTTTACCAACAGATACCCCACACATATGACAAGTTTATCTATCAACCCAAAGAAGACATATTTGACTTATACCTAGTAAAGTAATAACTTTTCCATCATATGCTTTACCTGTAGTAGTTATGAATATTGCTTTTTTTGCTTCTGTCGTTACAGTAATAAATTTATTATCTCCGAGACGCAAACAAACGCAGACATGGCAAAATTGTGAACTGATACAGAAATAATGACATTTTTTATATGTAAATTATGGAGGTGCCTCTGAACTACTTTAAAATGTGCGTTTCCATGAGCTACAATTGGGGACATTTTCTATATACAAATGTCAGCTTAGCAACGGTATAGTGCAGGTTTTTTTGGGATCTAGATTCTAATTTATCGTTGGTTTATGACGAAATACAAACGCTAAGAAGCGATATTTATGACGATTGGGTTTTATAATATGTGATATTTGTCTGAAAGATGGTTTTAAAATCCCGGGTTTACTTGAAAACATCTGCTGTCAAAAATGTATTGATCGTGATATATCTTCAAATCTGTCAACAATACAAAGTCACAGTTATTCTAGATTGTCTTCTTCTGCTACTTCGCCCTAAAGGAAGCATAGGTCCCAACCCAAAGACCTTCCAAGCTTTTACACTTGGTTACGGTTTTATACCCTAGTGTTTTTACAGATGCAGCTAATCCCATGCCAAAACTCCACTTTCACTGCATATGGGATGTGGAGGAAATAGGGGTTCTATTTTACCCGAAATTTGAGACCAGAACCACACGGGGTCTGATTTGTGTTAGAATCGTCGACGCTTTATAGACAGAGAGATGTGTAGACACATTTACTGAGATTCTCACGTCTATATTGCGATCAGATCTCTTTCAGACAATGAACCTACCCGCTTTTAACTGCAAAACTTAAATACGTTATTGAGCTGGAATACTGCGGCGGATACCGACTTGCCCTTAATAGATCATCTTTAAAGGGTTTTATGTACTATTCCACTAAGAAGTTTGTAAGAGCCCCGTATTGTTTTTTTTCGTCACTACCTCCTCGTGCCAGGGGGGGTAAGTTGCGCGCCTGCTCCCTTTCCCTTTGGATGTGGTACCCTTTTCCATGCTTCCTCTCCGGAATAGAACCTTGATCTCGTTACAAACACGGAGGCATGACACGTACATCGACATTAATAGTGCAGAATTTGAAAGATGGTCGCCGAACACGAGGCCATGCGATCAGCACAAAGTTACCCAGAATCACCAGTGGAACGCCACAGATTCAACCTAACGTCAGTAGAAATATATCATCGTATTTGTTTTTCATGTTAATGTTCATGTCGTATCTTCGATTAAACTCAATGTTATCTGATAGTTAAATGACTTATATAGGATCATTTTATTTTATGTTAGTCAATAGTAACATACATCTTTATACCATTCTTGTTTATATAGTTTAAATACATCTTTATACCATTCTGTTTAAATAGTTTAATATATATCTTTATACCATTCTGTTTATTAATTTTGTTATTTTATTAACAAAAATTAGTAACTTGAACATTTAATTTTGACATTTGTTTTAGTTTTTGATCAAACATACAGTAGAATAGATAGAGATGGGAAAGCAATAGTTTAGAAGATGGCACCAACTTGGCATTGGGGAGAAAGGTGATCAATTAAACTTTCAATTTTAGACGAAATCTAATCTGACAAGATGATAGTGTTGATGATGATGATATTTCTTTATATCTAGAGACATGAATGTAGCGACCATTGTGGATTTTTTTTTACTTTTCTTCTTGCAGTTTTATGTTTATATCTAGAGAATGAATGTAATCATTGTAGATTATTTACTTTCTTCTTGCATGTTTTATGTTTATATCTAGAGACATGAATGTAGCGACTATTGTAGATTTTATTTCTACTTTCTCCTGACACGTTTTATGTTTAAACTAAGGACATGAATGTAGCGACTATTGTAGATTTTATTTCTACTTTCTCCTGGCACGTTTTATGTTTATATCTAGAGAAAATGAATGAAAAGCGACTATTGTAGATTTTATTTCTACTTCTCCTGGCAGTTTATGTTTATATCTAGAGACATGAATGTAGCACTATTGAGATTTTATTTCTACTTTCTTCTGCATGTTTTATGTTTATATCTAGAGACATGAATGAAGGGACTATTGTAGATTTTATTTTTTACTTTCTTGCATGTTTATGTTTTATCTAGAACGAATGTAGCGATTATTGTAGATTTTATTTCTACTTTCTTCTGGAAAGTTTTATGTTTATTTTCAGAGAATGAATAAAGGACATTGTAGATTTTATTTACTTTTCTTAGTACTTTTTGTTTATATCTAGAGACATGAAATGAGGACATTGAGTTTTTATTTCTACTTTCTTCTTGCTTAGTTTATATCTAGAGCATGAATGAGCGGACCATTGAGATTTACTCTACTTCCCGAACGTTTTGGTTTATATCAGAGACATGAATGTAGAGACATTGTAGATTTTATTTCTACTTTTTTTCTGCATGTCATGTTAATCTAGAGACATAAAATGAGCGACTATTGTAGATTTTATTCACTTTCTTCTGCAGTTTTATGTTTATATCTAGAGACATGAATGTAGCGACTATTGTAGTTTTTATTTTTTTCTTCTTGAGGTTTTATGTTATATCTAGAGACATGAATGTAGGACTATTGTAGATTTTATTTCTACTTTCTTCTTGATGTTTTATGTTTATATCTAGAGACATGAATGTAGGACTATTGTAGATTTTATTTCTACTTTCCCTGACGTTTTGTAAACAAGTTGCACCCATCTTCTTCTTTTCGAACGCTCCATACTTTCTGCAGGCCCGGCACTACACGGATGGCACTGATCTGATCTATTATGTATATAAACTGTATATTGATTTGGGATTACTTACATTATTGTCTTAGCCTCTTGACTGCCTGGATCGGGGCTTGGTCACCAAATTATTCTTAATCAAAGATACGCCCATGACTGCAGTTGTTCAGTGACAAGGTGAGAACTAAGACAGGTTTTCATAGAATAACCATTAATCTTGCATTCGTGGCTGTTTTTTGCTTTTTGACTTTAGACAAATTATACACGATCGTTGATCTGTCGGTTATTTAACCTGATTTTGCTAGATATTATTTTGAGTTGGGAATTTGTGATCAAGTAAACGAACGAAGGAGACAAAACCACATGATATCAAGGAGGCGCCTTGTTTACACGTCTATGAGATTCTACTGGATTACGTGAAACTTTGTCTGCAGGGGTTCTCACTCATGTTTGATGTTGAATTGTGCTTGGGCACGAAACTTTAACCTGAGAAACGTCAAGATGACAAGCTACCAGCAGTTCCAATAACACCATCATTGTATCAATCAATCCAGGACAACAGGTCAAAGGTTTCTACAGTGACCTCGCTACTGGGACCACCATTTACAAGTTCTGGGGTATTCGATATGGTCAACCTCAACAGGTATGACTCACTTAACTATCTTCATTATATCCTCAGACATCAAATAAACTTTGTTGACAGTCTGCTTCTTGATTATTAAGTCTATTTTCAGATCACAATAGATTTATTTAACTGTATGGTCCCTTTTCTTTTTTATTTTAAAGTCAACAAACAATATATATATATATGAACCACTTCATGCATTCATTACTTTTAATTTAAAGTCAACAAACAAAATATATATATATATATGGAACTATTTCTATTCATTGTTTGTTTTTTTCTAAAGTCAACAAACAACATATATATATATATATATATATTTTATGTAACACTCATACATCTATTACTTTTTATTCTAAAAACAAACAACAATATATATATATATATGGAACTACTTATGTATTTTATTACTTGCTTTATTTTAAAATAAAAACAACATATATATAAATATGGAACCACTTAGATTCATTACTTGTTTATTCTTGGGCAAAAACAAATATATAAAATATGGAACCACTTTTATCTATTACTTTGTTTATTTTAAAGTCAACAAACAATATATAATATATATATGGAACCACTTTACATTCATTACTGCTTTATTCTAAAGTCAAAAACAATATATATATTAAAATATATATATATATATATATATGGAACCACTTATGATTCATTGCTTGCTTTATTCTAAAGTCAACAAACAAATATATATATATATATGGAACCACTTATGCATTCATTGCTTGCTTTATTCTAAAGTCAACAAACAATATATATATATATATATATAAAACCACTTCATGCATTCATTGCTTGCTTTATTCTAAAGTCAACAAAAAAATATATATATATATATATATGGAACCACTTATGATTCATTATTTTCTTTATTCTAAAGTCAAAAACAATATATATATATATATATGGAACCACTTCATGCATTCATTAATTGCTTTATTCTAAAGTCAACAAACAACATATATATATATATATATGGAACTACTTCATGCATTCATTACTTGTTTATTCTAAATCAAAAACAATATATATATATATATGGAACTACTATGATTCATTGTTTTTATTTAAAAATAAAAATAATATATATATATGGAACACTTATGATTTATTGTTTATTCTAAAGTCAACAACAAATATATATATATATGAAAAACTTCATGCATTATTTCTTGTTTATTCAACTATTTGTGGTGAAAATTTGGTCTACGTAGGAAAATAAAAAATAAAAACCAACATAAAAATCAAAGTCTAGTTACTAGACTATTTATTGTGTCTGATGACTAAACCTGCAGAATGGATCAAACTTCTCAATGGAAACATTATTAGACCAACTTTTGAAGAAGTAAAGAAATTTAGACAATAAGATCAACTTCTACCTGATTCAGAAAGAAACTTACCCAACTAAACGTCGGGGTTTCTAAGACGAGGCGCATTGAAAGAATGCCTTAAGTCCATAATTTTTAATATACATAATTTAAAATGAAACATACATTTTCAGAAAGCTTGAGATGTCCATACACAAAGAGTCATTATTTTTCGAATAGTCACCTCCACGTTCCAAAACACACGCCAACGTCGAACTAGTTGGCAGCCTGTCGAAGAAAAAAAACTTTATGATTTTTCACGAAGCCATGACGCACATCTGCTGCCACATCCTCGTCAGAAGAATCTGTTTCTGAGATGTTCCGAGCTTTGGGGAAAAGGGAAAAAATCACAAGGTGCCAAATCGGCATATAGTGGTGCGCTAAAAAGTCGTCAAAATTGAGACGCCTAATGCCGCGTTTGTCTACTTGGGTGTAGAGAGCATGTCATGTTGAAGGACTGCGTGTTTTCCAGGACGAACACGTAGAGTTTGCCGTAAATTCCCTTAAAGTTTCACATACCGATCAGAATTGGCGTATTGCCGCGTTCCAAAAAATTTTGTGGATTACGCCTGGCAGTCCCAAAAATGGTCATCAAAGCTTTTCCGCGACGCGACAGTTTGATTTTTTTGTGGTGGGTGAGTTTTTGTCCTGTATTCCATAGACTGGGGCTTGTTTTCAGGGTCGTAATGATGCACCAGGGCTCATCGCCAGTGACAATTCGGCAGATAAAGCCCTCGCCTCTCGTTCAAACGCATCAGATGTTCTGACACGCCCGATGTCCGGGGTGTTTCATTTCCGGGGTTGCATGCGAGGGACCATCTTCACAAACTCCCCATACCTTTGAATAAAGAATAATGTGGATGTACTGTTCAGTCGAAATTTCGCCCTTGAGCGACATCTTTGCTTGATGGGGGATTGAATGAATGAGTCGTCCACCCAGCTGGTGTTTTTATCCACTGCTGTAATTGGTCGTCCGCTGCCAACCTGATCATGCAAGGTCATCGTCGCTGGATTGTCGCCCCTAACAGTCCTTGGCCATTCCAACAGTACCATATCCACACAGGCGTCACCATATACCGCCTTTATTCTCCGGTGCATGTCGATGGGAACACAAACCTTCGGCCGTCAAGAATTCAATCACAGCTCTTGCTTCAACCGAATTTCCATGTATGACGCCTTCTGGGGTAATGTTGCGCCATGCGCAAAAATTCCAGACACTTTTACACTCCCTGTCCTGAAAACACACTTACGCATACTTTTATTCTGATATCGGTGTCAATTGCCCCGAACACTATTAAAAAGTAGGACTTGAGATACTTTTCAATGCACCTCGTAATATAGGAGCAATGACTAGAATTTAAAAATTTTACCAAAAGTAAAGCAACTAAGAGTATGAAAAGAATTTGAGACTGATGTAGAGATATTTAAAAAAAAGATAAAATAACGCGGATCAACTTCAACCCTCCCATGTAGATGAGAAGCGACTAAAGACACATCTTCATTCCAGGGAGCCGGGTAGTGATTATGTGGCAAACACTGAAATACGAAAATAACATGGAAACAATTATAATATTTACTTTGTTCTAAAATGTTATAATTCATTGTTTTCTTCTGTTTTAGAGACAGGGCTCGGAACTGGTAGCAGAATCTGATTGGCAAGGAGTAAGAGACGCATGCAGTATGGGAATGTTGCTGCAGACCGCAGCAGGTCAGAGCACCTAGGGCTGCTTGTTTTAAATGTTACACCCTTCTGTCACAGGACAGCAACTGTTATGGTTTTGGGTTACGGAGGCGGTTACCAAATGGCGCTGGTTCAGGGGGAGGATGATGGGACAATCTGTGGGAAAGGAGTGTTGTAGTGGCAATAAACTCAGGCTTGAGCTTATGGGTCTTCTCCACTGGATGATGATGCGTGGCAACCAGGGCTCCCGATCAAGTCTGGCCAAATGGGGGAAAAACATTCACGCTGGGGCGATCCAGGGGTAACATATTTGAGAGAGTGCTGATCATCAGCGTTTCACTGCATGTATATCTCCCTTGTCTAAAGGCTTATTTCACAGAGCATCTGGAAAAATGGCTTCGGCACTGTGTTATGGCAGTGGAAAGGCAGCCACAGAGTCAGTGTGAGGAATACACAAGACGAGGGTGCTGGAGTAGGTGGGGGGAAGCAAACTCCCCCAAGTTTCTAGCATGCCTGAGAAATGTTAATGCTGAACTTCTGTTTAACGTTAGCGACAACTTGAATACAATTCTTAAAATAGATATCATTGCAACTCCTCGAGTAGAAACCACATTTGGTTTTCTTCCTCACTACCCCAGTTATATTCTAGAAAACGGACCTTTTAACAAGGTCACACTACGAGGTTTTAATTCTGAGAGGTTCTTTCCTATTCAAGATGTCGAAGACGACGACTTACCAGAGACGAGTTCAGATCGAACTTGCTGCAGTTTTTTAACGTATTCATATCCAACAACCCCACGAGAAATATTTCTGGATGAAGCTGAGAAAGCATCTTGGGAATGAAACCAATTCTGGCAATCGTTCCAGTCCGTTACAGCACTTGCCGAACAATATTTGGTGCTCCAGCAATATTGGAATTAGATAAATATTTATCGCACGGTGGAGAAACCTATCACAGGAAGAGTTTGACTACAAATTGAAAACGATTCTGAAACCACAAAGGCAGGCCCTGATTGGATGGTGCCGTCCACGCTAGTGAAATTCCACTAGTTTTTGCAGATGACGCTGGAAAAGTTGCATCTTTGACTCCACCAGAAGATGTCGCAGTCGGAGATAAAGTTCAAACTTGGTGACAAATTCGCCAAGTTTTAACCCTCCGCCACTAAAGTAGGAGGATGGAGTCGATGTCCGTTGGGACTAGACATACAGCAAATCCTCAAATCCTACACATAAATTTGAAGTCAACTCGTTCTATCCACGACAGAGATCCCTTCCAGGTTACACGCAACTACTTGATGGTTGGACAAATGGAAACTTGATCAAAAAATCTTGGCAGGAGAATAATTGAACCCAGGAGCTTGTGATTGTTTGGTCTATAAATTTTATTATAAAAATGATCTAGTTAAAACTTTTCGAACATTGTTTTTATTTGTTTTTTAAATGTATATGGACTTGTATCAATTTGCCTATGTCGCTCAAGGAGATGTAAGAATAGAAACTATGATCTACAAGGCATGTTCACCAAGGGGTGAAGAATATAAACTGTGATCAACAAGACATGTCTGCTCGTGATGAAAGAATAGTAACACCGTGATCTAAAGACATGTTCACCAAGGATGAAAGAATAGTAACACCGTGATCTACAAGACATGTTCACTAAGGGGATGAAAGAATAGTAACATGGGTCAAAGGCATGTTCACCAAGGAGATAAAGAATAGTACACTGTGATCTACAAGACATGTTTTGCCAAGGGGATGAAAGAATAGTAACACTGTGATCTAACAAGGAGTTCACTCAAGGGATGAAAGAAAGAACACCGTGATCTCAGTATGTTCACTCAAGGAGATGAAGAATAGAACACTGTGATCTCAAGGCATGTTCACCAGGGGATGAAAGAATAGTAACACTGGGTCTACAAGGCATGTTCACCAAGGATGAAAGAAAAAGTAACACTGTGATTTTAAAGGTGAGTTCACCAAGGAGATGTAAGAATAGAACACTGTGATCACAAGGCATGTTCACCAGGGATGAAAGAAAGACACTGGATCGACAAGACAGTTCACTTAGGGATGTAAGAATAGTAACACTGTGATCTACAAGGCATGTTCGCTCAAGGGAGAAGAATAGTAACACCGTGATCCAAAGGGATGTTCTCAAGGGATGAAGAAAGTAACACTGTGATCTCAAGACATGTTACTCAAGGGAAAGAATAGTAACACTGTGATCTACAAGGCATGTTCCCCTCAAGGATGAAAGAATAGTAACACTCTGATCTACAAGGCATGTCGCTCAAGGGATGAAAGAATAGAACACTCCCGATCTACAAGGAGTTCGCTCAAGGAGATGAAAGAATAGTAACACTGTGATCTACAAAGGGTTTTCGTCAAGGAGATGTAAGAATAGTAACACTGTGATCACAAGGCATGTTCACTCAAGGAGATGAAAGAAAGTAACACTGTGGGTCTACAAGGCTTGTTGCCAAGGGGATGAAAGAATAGAACGCGGATCTACAGGGATGTCCCCGCCAAGGGGATGAAAGAATAGAACACGTGATCTACAAGGCATGTTCGCTCAAGATGAAAGAATAGTAACACTGGATTCAAAGGCATGTCTGTCAAGGAGATGAAGAATAGTAAACTGTGACTAAGGCATGTTCACACAAGGAGATGAAAGAATAGTAACACTGTGATTTTAAAGGCTTGTCTGCTCAAGGGGGTGAAAGAATAGTAACACGTGATCTACAAGGTATGTTTGCCCCAAGGGGATGAAAGAATAGTAACACTGTGACTCAAGGCATGTTCGCTCAAAGGGATGAAAGAATAGTAACACTGTGATCTAAAAACATATTGTCATAGGGGAAAAAAATAGAAACTGTGATCTACAAGACATGTTCACTCAAGGAGATGAAAGAAAGAACACGTGATCTACAAGGCATGCTGCTCAAGGATGAGAATAGTAACGCGTGATCTACAAAAAGGCATGTCGCTCAAGGGAGAAAGAATAAACACCGGGGTTACAAGGCATGTCTGCTCAAGAGATGAAAGAAAGGGAACACTGTGATCTAAAGGCATGTCTGGTCAAAGGGATGAAAGAATAGTAACACTGTGATCTACAAAAACATGTTGCTCAAGGGATGAAAGAATAGTAACACTGTGATCTACAAGACATGTCTGCTCAAGGGAATGAAAGAATAGTAACACTGTGATCTACAAAGCATGTTCGCTCAAGTGGATGAAAGAATAGTAACGCTGTGATCTACAAGGTATGTTCGCTCAAGGGATGAAAGAATAGAACACTGTGATCTACATGGCATGTTCGCTCAAGGATGAAAGAATAGTAACACTGTGATCTACAAGGCATGTGCGCCAAGGGATGAAAGAATAGTAACGTTGTTTGGGTCTACAAGAATGTTCCTAAGGGGATGAAAGAATAGAACACTGTGGGTCTCAAGGCATGTTCGCTCAAGGGGATGAAAGAATAGTAACACTGTGATCTACAAGGCATGTTCGCTCTGGAGGTGTTGAATAGAACACTGTGATCTACAAGGCTGCTTCGCTCAAGGGGATGAAAGAATAGTAACACTGTGATCTAAAGACATGTTCTGCAAGAGAGAAAGAATAGAACACTGTGATCTCAAGACATGTCTGCTCAAGGAGATGAAAGAATAGAACACCGTGATCTACAAGACATGTTCGCTCAAGGGATTTAAGAATAGTAACACTGGATCTACAAGGCATGTTCACTCAAGGAGATGTAAGAATAGTAACACTGTGATCTACAAGGCATGTTCGCTCAAGGGGATGAAAGAATAGAACACTGTGATTTTAAGCGTATGTTCACCAAGGGATGAAAGAATAGTAACACGTGATCTAAGGCATGTCTGCTCAAGGATGTGAGAATAGTAACACTGTGATCTACAAGGCATGTTTTGCTCAAGGGGGTGAAAAGAATAGAACATGTGATCTACAAGGGATGTCCACTCAAGGATGAAAGAATAGTAACACTGTGATCTACAAGGACTTCGTTCAACGGGATGTGAGAATAGTAACACCGTGATCTACAAGGCATGTAAGAGTTTACTGAGGTAGGGGGCGAAGCTTCTATAGCAAAAAAAGCCTGCAAAAAATAGGATGTAAGGCTCACTATAGACGCAACTGATACAACGGGAAACGCTTTTTGGCTGAATATAAAATCAAAAGGATGTTTATCATGGTCGATATTTGTTATTTATTGCTTTATTCCCTTTTATGCTGATATTGCTTGTTTGTTTCCATTCCTTCGTTTAAACTGTTGTTCCGTTTATAGAGTTGTGCTGTTGCTTTGGGGCTGCTGTTGTTTTGTTTTTCTTCTCTATTTTTTTACCTATTTGTTTGCATGGTTTTGGCTTTTACGTTTTTGCTCTTCTGTTGTTTTTTCTGTTCTATTTTTGTTCTTGTACCTGATTTTGTTGTACTATTTCTTTTTCTTGACCCGATTTTGTTGTTCTATTTCTTTTCCCTTTACCTGATTTGTTGTACTATTTCTGTTCCTTGTACCTGATTTTGTTGTACTATTTCTTTTTTGTACCTGATTTTGTTGTTCTATTTTTGTTCTTGTACCTGATTTTGTTGAATCATTTCTGTTCTTGTACCTGATTTTTTTGTTCATTTCTTGTTCTTGTACGATTTTTTGTTCTATTTCTGTTCTTTACCTGATTTTGTTGTTCTATTTCTGTTCTTGACCTGATTTTGTTGTACTATTTTTGTTCTTGGACCTGATTTTGTTGTTCTATTTCTTGTTCTTGTACCTGATTTTGTTGTACATTTTGACCTGATTTGTTGTACCATTTCTGTTTTTACCTGATTTTGCTACATTTCTTGCACCCGATTTTGTGTAATTTTTTTTTGTTCCCTTTACCTGGGTTTTGCTGTATTATTTCTGTTCTTACCTGATTTTTTTGTTCTATTTTTGTTTTATGATTTTGTTGTTCATTTTTCTTTTTCACATGATTTTGTTGTTCTATTTTTTGTTCCCTTGGGACCTGATTTTGTTGTACCATTTGTTCTTGACCTGATTTTGGAATTTTTTTTGTTCTTGTACATGATTATGTTATTCTATTTCTGTTCTTTGTACCTGATTTTTTTGTTCATTTTTTTTGTACCTGATTTTGTTGTTCTTTCATGTTCTTGACGATTTTGTTTTTCATTTCTGTTCTTGACCTGATTTGCTGACTATTTTTGTTCGTGACTGGTTTTGTTTGTTCATTTCTGTTTTGACCCGGTTTGCTGTTCAACCTCTTATTCTTGTACTGATTTTGTTGTTCTATTTCGTTCTTGACCTGATTTTGTTTGTTCCATTTCCCGTTTGTTCCTGGTTTGTTTTACCCTTTGTTCTTTTACCTGATTTGTTGTACTATTTCTGTTCTGTACCTGATTTTGTTGTTCTACTTCTTGTTCTTGTACCTGATTGTGTTTTTCATTTTTGTTCTTGCACCTGATTTGTTGTTCTATTTCTTTTTCTGATTTGTTTCTATTTCTGTTCTTTGGTTTTGTTTGTTCCATTTCTTGTTCCGTACCTGGTTTTGTTGTTCAACTTCATTCTTGTACCTGATTTTCGTTCATTTTGTTCTTGTACCTGATTTGTTTGTTCATTTTTGTTCGTGTTCCTGGTTTTTGTACTATTTCGTTCTTGTACCTGATTTTGTTGTACTATTTCTGTTCTTGTACCCGATTTTGTTGTTCTAAAATCTTTCTTTGTACCTGATTTGTTGTTCTATTTCTTTTTCTTGTACCTGATTTTGTTGTTCTATTTCTTGTTCTTGTACCTGATTTTGTTACTATTTCCTGTTATTGACCTGATTTTGTTTCCTATTTCTGTTCTTACCTGATTTTGTTGTTCTATTTCTTGTATTGTACCTGATTTTGTTGGCGCTATTGTTGATATTTTCGTATTTTTTTTCTGGTGGTGGTGGTATTTTGTCCATTTTTCTTGTCCATAACTTCTTCTTCTGCATACACCCTCAGAGGTTCACCTAGACATGGTTGCAACAAACAGTAGTCTGTCTGATGTTGTTGGAGCTTTCAAAGAGGTGCTTCCCGAACAATATCCGTGATAATCAATAGTTTCTCACTGTTTCATATCTCAAACACTTTACCAACAGATAGCCCAAAAATGACAAGTTTATTCCATCAATAGCTAAAGAAAATATTTGACTTATACCTAGTAAAGTAATAACCTTTTCCCTCATATGGCTTACACTGTAGTAGTTATGAATATTGCTTTATTTTTGCCTGTCGTTTCAGTAATAACATTTATTATCTCGAGACGCAAACAAACGCAAATATAAAATTTGAACTGATACAGGAAAAATGACACTTTATATGTAAATTAGGAGCACGAACTACTTTAAAAAGTGGTTTCTATGTAGTACATATTGTGTGAATCTTATATACAATGTCAGCTTAGCAACGGTATAGTGAGGTTTTGTTGATCTAGATTTAAGATATGTTTGGGTTTTTGACGAAATAAAACGATATTTAGGGCGATTCGTGTATAATATGTGATATTTGTCTTGAAGATGTGTTTTAAAATGCCGGTGTACTTGAAAACATCTGCTGTCAAAAAATGTATTGATCGTGATATATCTTCAAATCGTCAACAGACAAAGTCACAGTTACTCTAGATTGTCTCTTTCTGCTATTCTTCGCCCCAGCGAAGATGGTCCCCAACCAAGACCTTCCAAGCCTCATACACTTGTTATGGTTTAAGCTCAGTGTTTTTTAGGGTGCGGTAGCTAATCCCATGCCAAAACCCACTTCACTGTAGGGATGGTAGGTATTAGTGGTTCTATTTTTCCCCGCAATTTGGGTCCCAGTAACCACACGGGTTGATTTGTATTATGAATCGTATGTGACGCTTTATAGGACAGGAGATGTGTAGAAAATTTACTGAGATTCTCATGTCTATATTGCGATCAGATCTCATATCAGACATGTATGAACCTACCGAGCATTTTAACTACAACAACTTTAATATACGTTATTGGAGCTGGAAATTTGCTGGTTGATACCAGACTTGCCTTAATAGATCAAGTTAAAGGGTTTAAATGTACTCATTCCAATTAAGAAACCTCGTAAGAGTCCTGTATTTTTATTTTTCGTCACTACCTCCCCGTGCCAGGAGTAGGTGTTGGGGCGCCTGCTGCCTTCCTTGATGGAGCCTTTCATGCTTCCCTCTGAATAGAACCCTGATTCCCCGTTACAAAACACAGTAGGCATGGCACGTACCATCGACATTTATAGGGCAGACATTTGAAAGATGCGTCGCCGAACAAGGCGCGATCAGCACAAAGTTATCCAGAATCACCAGTGGAACGCCACAGATGCAACCTATATCGTCAGTAGAAATATTATCATCGTATTTGTTTTTTCATGTTAATGTTCATGTCGTATCTTCTCGATTAAATCTCAATGTTATCTGATAGTTAAATGATTCATATAGTGATCATCTTTTTCATGTTAGTCAATAGTTTAACAAATCTTTGTACCATTCTGTTTATTAACTTTGTTATTTTATTAACAAAAATTTAGTAACTTGAACATTTAATTTTGCACATTTGTTTTTAGTTTGGATCAAACATACAAGTAGAATAGATAGAGATGGGGAAGCAATAGTTTAGAAGATGGCACCAACTTGGCATTGAGGGAGAAAGTCGGGGATCAATTAAACTTTCAATGTGCAGACGAAACAATCTGATCAAGATGATAGTGTTGATGATGATGATATTCTCTTTATATCTAGAGACATGGATGTAAAATGACCATTGTGGGTTTTATTTTACTTTCTTTTTTGAACGTTTATGTTATATCTAGAGACATGAATTTAAAGGACTATTAGATTTTATTTCTACTTTCTTCTTGCATGTTTTATGTTTATATTTTAGAGACATGAATGTAAAAGGGCCATTGTGGATTTTATTTCTACTTTCTCCTGCACGTTTTATGTTTATATCAGAGACATGAATGTAAAAGGGCCATTGTAGATTTTATTTCACTTTCTTCTGCATGTTTTATGGTTTATATCTAGAGACATGAATGGTGAACATTGTGGATTTTATTTCTACTTTCTCCTGGCACGTTTATGTTATATCTAGAGACATGAATGAAAGACCATTGTGGGTTTTATTTCTACTTTCTCCTGGACGTTTTTTGTTTAATCAGAGACATGAATGTAAAGGACATTGTAGATTTTTATTTCTACTTCCATGTTTTATGTTTATATCAGAACATTTTAATACGACTATTTTAGATTTTTTTTCTACTTTTTCTTCTTGCACGTTTTATGTCAAAGTTGACTCCATCTTCTTTTCTTCGAACGCTCCATATCGACCACTTGTCAACAACTCTTTGTGATTTATATGTTATCTGAGCCTAAGAGGATCATTGAAAAGTGGTTATATAAGCAAGCCAGCACATCCGATTTTGTGCGCTGCTTTATTTACTATGGCAGCACCCTAGGGCTTTTCATCAGTCGCATCTTACGACATGCATTGAGGTGCAGTGGACTATTCTTTGCTTTCATTGCAGGCCCGGCACACACGGTGGTAATGATCTGATCTTTATGATATAAACTGTATATTGAGTTGGGTTACTTACATTATTGTCTTGAAGTGCCTCTTGACTCCGCTCCTGGATCAGGCTTGGTCACCAAATTATTCTTAATCAAAGATACGCCCATGACAGCAGTCGTTCAGTGACAAGGTGAGAGCTAAAACAGATTTTCATAGATAACCATTGAATCCTGCATTCGTGGCTGGTTTTTTTTTGCATTTTTACTTTAGGCAAAAACTTACTATAGTCTGTCCATTAATTCGTGAGCACGTTTGAAATTGATTTTCTCGAAAACTACCTGTTGGATCTCAGTGATTTTTGCATGCAGCCTTAGAATATCCATGACGCTAAAATAAACTAACCAGTAGTCCATAGATACTACGGATTTTTCACATCGGCGAATTCCTTTGATCTTTTATGACAATTGCAAATACGGGGGCTCAAATTTTAGATTTTACAGTAATCCCTAGAATTTGTCCATGTCAATTCTATTCATAGGTGTATCTCCATATTAACTTGATAGGTCAAGTAATTAAGTGTGTTGCCCTTTATGTGCAATCGTGAACTTGGATACAATATGCAACAGTTAGTCCTCCCTTCGGTCACCATTAGACCCCAGGGTGTCTTAACTTCACCACAAATTGTATGATGGTAGACGCATTTGGATATGGAAATGTATACGTTGCTATTTCTCAGTCTGTAATCAAAATATGATTTGTATCATCCCGAATCTGACGATTCCATGAGGTTGATAATTGTTACTGGCTGGACAAATTGTAATCCATCTCGGTGTCAGTACTCGTCTTCCTCTCGGAGCACATGTTCAACATACTTCTTCCAGAACTGCATGTCTATCATTGAGAGGGACTCACGTGTCAGAACTTCAACATCACACATTTTAAACGTCCTGTTCTGTTCGGCAACTTGCCCTTTACTTTAGCCCAGACAAGCTCTATCGGATTGAGGTGAGCTTGATATGGAGGTAGTCGCAAAGACGTGTGGCCGTATTCCGCAATGATTTTGTCAATATGAAACACCTTTGTCTTATTTGTCATCCTCACCAGGTGCAACAACTCGTTTCAAATATGTATCATCGAAGCTGACATTTTCCTTAAAGCCAAGCCCCAATTTGATCTTTTGTATTTGATGCAGTTGGTACTTTGTCTTCCGCTGATACTGCGTTGTGATAGGATGCATTATCCATTACCAAGCATGATGGTCTGTTTAGAATTGGAAGTAGATTTTTCTCCATCCAGTGCCTGAAAATATGTCCATTCATTTCTGTGTGGTAGTCCCTACCGTCGGTATTTTTTGATTGGAAAATAAGTCCAGCGTCATGGACAAGACCTTCTTCACTGCTTCCTGTATGTGTTAGTATAATACGCTGGCCTTTGCTGCTTGGTATTTTTCTTTCTGTTCACTGCTACTGATTGCCATTCTTTAGCATTGGTGGGTGAGCATTGACCCAGGTTTCGTCCAAATATACAATATCATAGCCTTGCCTCCGCCGCTCACGGATCTGCCTCGGGTATTTACTTCGGGCAGCAATTAAATGTGGTTTTTCACAAATAATATTCCTGCCGCCTATATTTTCGAAGGTAAGCCGGCGGCTCCTTTAAATTTTCATAGAGACTTTTAGAAATGTCTATGCGAATCTGATTCAGTTTTAATTTCAGTTTCCTGAGAGTAACAAGTGATTTGTCGCAAACATTTTCAAGAGCTCCGTCTTATGACATCTATGTCAAAGTCGTCAATTGTTCTTTTCCGTCCTTGCTTGACATTAGTGCACTTTGTGTCCTGTTTAATCCATCGGGAAAGGATTCTCTATTCAGACCAAGAGCCGGTTGCGTTCGTTTCTCAGGGTTATGAATATCGCAATATAGATGACCTCTTAGATTCCCTACGGAAGTGTTGGTATAGTAAAACTGTAACCTTCTTCATTGTTATAAATGTACTTGGACTCATTATGAATGTGATATCAATGTCAGTTTTGATAAGCCAAAAATATGATACAATAGCTTCATACAAATAGCGAGATACACCTATAACTATACAATCGGATCCCAATTATAACGTCATATGCTTTCCGCTTTCAAAGTCGACTGGGTTAGGTGCAGGAATTCGTAAAATTTTTGGTTTACTCACGATATTTCAATGTTACCATAATGTATTTTTAGAACAACGCGTCTGTGTACCGTAGATCTGTTACTATTGTGTACAATCCGGTGAGGTTGATTTTAATATAACCTGAAGAAGAAATATTTCAAACTACATCAAATTTTTTTGGGAAAAAAATATTTTCTAGCGTCATGGATATTCTAAGGCTGCTTGAAAAAAATCACTGAGATCCAACAGGTAGTTTTCGAGAAAATCAATTTCAAACGTGCTCACGAATTAATGGACAGACTAAACACGATCGTTGATCTGTGCTGCTGTTATTTCACTTCTGATTTTGCTAGCATATTAATTTTGAGTTGGAATTTGTGATCAAGTAAACGAACGAAGGAGAAGAAACACATTGATATAAAGGGAGGCGCCTGGTTTAACGTCTATAAATCTTCTACTATGGATTACGTGAAATCCTCGTCTGCAGTGTGTCTCACCCTATGTTTGATGTTGAATTTGGGCTTGGACAGGAAACCTCAACCTTGAGAAACGTCAAGATGACACAGCTAGCAGCGGTTCAAATAATACCATCATTGTATCAATCAATCCAGGACAACAGGTCATGGTTTCACAGTGACCTCGCTACGGGGACCACCATTTACAAGTTCTAGGGTATTCGGTATGGTCAGCCCCTGACAGGATGACTCATTTACTAATTCTTTAGATCCTTAGACATCACATGACATACTCTTGTCGACAGTCTACATCTTGGTTATTAAGTCTATTTTCAGATCACAATAGATTTATTTAACTGTATGCTCCCCTTTTTCTTTGTTATTCTAAAGTCAACAAACAACATATATATATATATGGAACCACTTCATCCATTCATTACTTGCTTTATTCTAAAGTCAACAAACAATATATATATATATATATATATATATATATATATGGAACCATTTTCATGCATTCATTACTTGCTTTATTCTAAAGTAAACAAACAACATATATATATATATATGGAACTACTTCATGCATTCATTATTTGCTTTATTCTAAAGTCAACAAACAACATATATATATATATGGAACCACTTCATGCATTCATTACTTGCTTTATTCTAAAGTCAACAAACAACATATATATATATATAGGAACTACTCATGCATTCATTACTTGCTTTATTCTAAAGTCAACAAACAACATATATATATATATATATATGGAACTACTTCATGCATTCATTACTTGCTTTATTCTAAAGTCAACAAACAACATATATATATATATGGAATCACTTATGATTCATTGCTTGCTTTATTCTAAAGTCAACAAACAACATATATATATATATATGGAACTACTTCATGCATTCATTATTTGCTTTTTTTCTAAAGTCAACAAACAACATATATATATATATGGAACCACTTCATGCATTCATTACTTGCTTTATTCTAAAGTCAACAAACAACATATATATATATGGAACTACTTCATGCATTCATTACTTGCTTTATTCTAAAGTCAACAAACAACATATATATATATATGGAACCACTTCATGCATTCATTGCTTGCTTTATTCTAAAGTCAACAAACAACATATATATATATGGAACCACTTCATGCATTCATTATTTGCTTTTTTCTAAAGTCAACAAACAAATATATATATATATATGGAACCACTTTTATTCATTACTTGCTTTATTCTAAAGTCAACAAACAACATATATATATATATATGGAACCATTTTGCATTCATTACTTGCTTTATTCTAAAGTCAACAAACAACATATATATATATGGAATCATTTCATGCATTCATTACTTGCTTTATTCTAAAGTCAACAAACAACATATATATATATATATATGGAACCACTTCATGCATTCATTACTTGCTTTATTCTAAATAACAAACAACATATATATATATATGGAACCACTTCATGCATTCATTGCTTGCTTTTTCAACTTTTTGGGTTTAGTGCAAAATTTGGTTATATAAAAAAAATAAAATCCAACATAAAAAATCAAAGTCTAGTTACTAGACTATTTATTGTGTCTGCTGACAAAACCTGCAGAATGGACCAAACTTCTCAATGGAAACATTATTAGACCAATCTCTGAAGAAGTAAAGAAATGTGAGACAATAAGTGATCAACTTCTACCCGACTAGAAGCAGAGCAATTTTTTTTCAACTAAACGTCAAGCTACTAAGTAAATATATTAGCAATGACTAGACCAAAATTAGCCCAAAAAGTGAAGCAAATAAGTAAGTACTGACAAAAATTTGGCTTTAACTTGACCGAAGTAGAACGACTAACTAAACGAAAGACAGATGATTGTTTTAGAATTAGAACAAAAGTAGAGCTATTAAGTTATTAAAGACTAGACTAGAACTAGATCAGCGGTTGAGCGATTACAGACGGTTAAAGACGACTGGAAATAGACCAGATAGGAAGCGACTAAATGAATTAAAGACTAGCGAAGAATTATACCAAAATAGTAGAAACTACAAACTAGTTAAAGAACCAAGTACTAGACTGAAGCTAGAGATATTTAAAAAATGATAAAATAACGCGGGTATCTCTCATCAACTTCAACCCCTCCCAGGGAGGGAAAGCGATTTAAAGACACATTCTACATTCCAGGTAGCCGGGTAGTGATTAAGTGTGGCAAACACTGAAATACGAATATAACATGGAAATAATTGTAATCTTTACTAATTCTAAAATGTTTATAATTCATTGTTTTCTTCTGTTGCTAGGAGACAAGCGCCGCTGAACGGTAGCAGAATCTGATTGGCAAGGAGTAAGAGACGCTATGCAGTATGGGAATGTATGTTGGCAGACCGCTATTGCAGGTCAAGAGCATCCGAGGCCCTGCTTGTTTAAATGTTACACCTTCTGTCACAGGGACAGCAACTGTTATGGTCTGGATTAAAGGAGGCGGTTACAAATGGGGCGCTGGTTCAGAGGGCAGGTACGATGGGTCAACTCTTGCTGGTAAAGGAGTTGTTGTAGTGACAATAAACTACAGGCTTGGAGCTTATGGGTTCCTTCACTGACGATGATGTCATGCCGGGCAACCTGGACTTCTGGATCAAGTCTTGGCGCTCAAATGGTGCAAAAACATTCACGCTTTGGCGGCGATCCGGGGAAGGTAACCATATTTGGACAGAGTGCTGGATCATTCAGCGTGTCACTGCATGTATTATCTCCCTTGTCTAAAGGCTTATTTCACAGAGCTATCATGGAAAGTGGCTCGGCACTGTGTTTTGCGGCGGTGGAAAGGCCAGCCACAGAAGTCAGTGTGGAGGAATACACAAGACGAGTGGGTGCTGGAGTAGGGTGTGTGGAAGCAAACTCCACCAAGTTTCTAGCATGCCTGAGAAATGTTAATGCTGAACTTCTGTTTAACGTTAGCGACAACTTGAATACAATTCTTAAAATAAATATCATTGCAACCCCCGAGTAGAAACCACATTTGGTTTTCTTCCTCACTACCCCAGTTATATTCTAGAAAACGGACTCTTTAACAAGGTCGACACTTTACGAGGTTTTAATTCTGGAGAGGTGTCTTTCCTTATTCAAGATGCCGAAGACGACGATTACCAGAGACGAGTTCAGATCAAACTTTGCTGCAGTTTTCTTAACGTGTTCGATCTCCAACAACTCACGAGAAATATTTCTGGATGAAGCTGAGAAAGTTTATCTTGGGAATGAAACCAATCCTCTGGCAATTCGTTCCAGTCTCGTTACAGCACTCGCCGACATACTATTTGGTGCTCCAGCAATTTTGGGGAATTAGATAAATATTTATCGCACGGTGGAGAAACCTCTAGTCACTATGTATATGAGTTTGACTACAAGTTGAAATCGATTCTCAAACCACAAAGCGCAGGTCCTGATTGGTATGGTCCGCCATAGTAAAATTCCACTAGTTTTTGCAGATGATCAAGTTGAAATGTTGCATCTTTGACCCCACCAGAAGATGTCGCAGTCGGAGATAAAGTTCAAACTTGGTGGACAAATTTCGCCAAGTTTGGTAACCCTCCGCCACAAAAAATAGTTGAGGATGGAGTCGATGTCCGTTGGGATCAGTACACAATAGCAAACTCAAATCCACATATAAATTTGAAGTCATCTCAAGCTTCTATCCACGACAGAGATCCCTTCCCGTTTACATTCAACTACTTGATGGTTGGACAAATGGAAACTTGACTACAACAATCCTGACCGGAGTATAACGGGAACCTAGGAGCTCGTGATTGTTTGGTCTTAAGAAATTTTATTATAACAAATGATTCAGTTAAATCTTTCTTTGAAAATTGTTTTTTTTGTTGGTTTTGAAATGTATATTGACTTTGTATCAATTTCGCTCTTATGTTCGCTCAAGTGATCTACAAGGTATGTTCGCTCAAAGGGGATGAAAGAATAGTAACACTGTGATCTACAAGGTATGTTCGCTCAAGGAGATGTGAGAATAGTAACACTGTGATCTACAAGGCATGTTCACTCAAGGGGATGTAAGAATAGTAACACTGTGATTCTACAAGGCATGTCTGCTCAAGGAGATGAAGAATAGTAACACTGTGATCTACAAGGCATGTTCGCTCAAGGAGATGAAAGAATAGTAACACTGTGATCTACAAGGCATGTTCGCTCAAGGGGATGTAAGAATAGTAACACTGTGATCTACAAGGTATGTTCGCTCAAAGGGGATGAAAGAATAGTAACACTGGGATCTACAAGGTATGTTCGCTCAAGGAGATGTGAGAATAGTAACACTGGGCTACAAGGTATGTTCGCTCAAAGGATGAAAAAAATAGTAACACTGGGATCTACAAGGTATGTTCGCTCAGGAGATGAAAAAAATAGTAACACTGTGATCTACAAAAGGATGTCTGCTCAAGGAGATGTAAGATAGTAACACTGTGATCTACAAGGCATGTTCACTCAAGGAGATGAAAGAATAGTAACACTGTGATCTACAAGGCATGTCTGCTCAAGGAGATGTGAGAATAGTAACACTGTGATCTACAAGGCATGTCGCTCAAGGGATGAAATAGTAACACTGTGATCTCAAGGATGTTCGCTCAAGGGGATGTAAGAATAGAACACTGTGATCTACAAGGTATGTTTGCTCAATGGATGAAGAATAGTAACACTGTGATCTACAAGGCATGTTCGCTCAAGGGGATGTAAGAATAGTAACACTGTGATCTGCAGGGATGTTTGTCAAGTGGATGAAAGAATAGTAACACTGTGATCTACAAGGCATGTTTTGCTCGGGGGATGTGAGAATAGTAACACTGTGATCTCAAGGCATGTTCGCTCAAAGGGGATGAAATAGTAACACTGTGATCTACAAGGCATGTTCGCTCAAGGGGATGTAAGAATAGTAACACTGTGATCTACAAGGTATGTTTCCTCAAGTGGATGAAAGAATAGAACACTGGATCTACAAGGCATGTTCGCTCAAGGGGATGTAAGAATAGTAACACTGTGATTCAGTTATGTTTGCTCAAGTGGATGAAAGAATAGTAACACTGTGATCTACAAGACATGTTCGCTTAAGGGGATGAAACCTTTAGTAGTTATGAATATTGCTTTATTTTTGCTTACTGTCGTTACAGTAAATATACATTAATAATATCCGAGACGCAAACAAACGCAGACATGGTCAAACATTGTGAACTGATACAGGGAAAAAATGACACTTTTATATGTAAATCATGGAGGTGCCACGAACTGCTTCCAAAAAGTGCGTTTCCTATGTAGCTACATATTGTGTGACATCTTCTATGTACAATATGTCAGCTTAGCAACGGTATAGTGCAGGTTTTTGTTGATCTAGATTCTAAGTATATCAAGTTGGTTGATGACGAAATACAAACGCTAAGAAACGATATTTATGACGATTCGTGTTTATAATATGTGATATTTGTCTTGAATGATGTGTTTTAAAATGCCGATGTACTTGAAAACATCTGCTGTCAAAAAATGTATTGATCGTGATATATCTTCAAATCTGTCAACAAGACAAAGTCTACAAATTCTAGATTGTTCTTCTTCTGCTACTCTTCGCCCCAAAGGAAGCATAGGTCCCCAACCAAGACCTTCCAAGCCCCTACACTTGGTTACGGTTTTATAGCTCATGTTTTTACAGGATGCGGTAGCTAATCCCATGCCAAAACCCCCCCTTTCACTGTATATGGATGTGGTAGGTATTTGTGGTTCTATTCTTTACCCCGCAATTTGGGTCCCAGTAACCACATGATTTGTCGTCTGATTTGTATTATGAATCGTCTTTGGCTCTTATAGGACAGAGAGATGTGTAGATACATTTACTGAGTTTTCATCGTCTATATTGCGATCAGATCTCATATCAGACATGTATGCACCTACCCGTAGCTTTTTAACTGAAACAACTTTAATATACGTTATTGGAGCTGGAATTACTGCGGCTGCTGATACCAGACTTGCCCTTTAATAGATCATCGTTAAAGGGTTTAAAGTGTACTCATTCCAAAATTTAAAAAGGGCCCCGTAAGAGTCCCGTATTGTTATTTTTTGTCACTACCTCCCCGTGACAGGAGTGGGTAAGTTGCGCGCCTGCTGCCTTCCTTTGGGTATGGTAGCCTTTTTATGCTTCTCTGCGGAATAGGGAAACCCCGATTCCCCCTTACAAACACGGTAGACTTGTCACGTACTAATGATGCTCGTCCATCACGGGGGATGATGACCACACAAATTTTCATCCAAGGAAATGTAGTTGCGCTATGTTTGTCTGTGTGTGCGTAGATGACTAGTGAGCTCGATACGGGCTTGAAATGTTCGTGTACAGTGTGGGCAAGGTATATTTGCACTTGTGGGAAGTTTTACTGCCTTTCTGTTTTGATGTTTTTGCTCCATCCGTCGTTTGATGGATGGATGAAATAGTGACTTTCGCGATGATTTGGTTTAAAGTGAGAAAGAGTTGCGCAGTTCGTCGATCTCACTCTCTCGCCCAATTCCTTCTGTGTCCAGTGGCAGGACAAAGTCGAGACGGCTGGAGAAGGATCTGAATGCAGCGGATGACAAGAGCTTTCTACGTGCTGGTGCTCACTATGCTCCGCAGCGCGTTGTGGCAGACTCCTTCTTGTCCGTTGAACCAGAGTATAGCTTCCCACAATCTGCGAGTCCAGTCTTCGTATGCAGAGTTGGCATACCGGATTCACCGTTTGGGTTTTGTACGAATCGATTACCCGCGCCTGGTTTAGCCGACCTGTCACAGCCGTTGCCTAGGGGGGGCGGTGGCTGCCTCCCCTGCTGACAACTACTAGGAACCACAGGCGAGAGCTGAAAGTCAGGTTTGGACCAACGGGGGATGGGACCTGAAAAGGGCGTGACAGCCATCCTTACAGAGGTATACCAATCTCTGACTCCCCAAACCCCCGCCACCATCGTCACGTACCATCGACATTTGATAGGGCAGACATTTCAAGAGGCTTGCCGGGAAAAAGAGGCCATGGGTCAGCACAAAGTTATCCAGTGGAATCACCAGTGGACGCCGAGATTTAACCCATATCGTCAGTAGAAATATTATCATCGTATTGGTTTGTTTCGTGATTTTGCGATTGAATAATCAATACCAATTTTAATTCTGCATTTTTAAATTTATCTTATCCTATCTGTCACGATCCATTTTTCATTAATTTTCTATTTCATGTATATAATCATTTGAAATTGACCATGTATGACATAATTATATATCCATTTTCGATGTCAAAGTGAAAATAGAGCATGTATATATATGTGTGCGGTTGGGGGGGAGGGGGCGTTGGCAAACTGTTATAATATGGAGGGGGGCGTTACAAAGTTTATGTCGTGCAAAGTGGCGGTGGGCCGAAAAAAATTGGGAATCTATGGTTTAGAAGATGGCACCAACTTGGCATTGGGGCAGAAAGTGTTTGAGATAAATTAAACTTTCAATGTGTAGACGAAACCTAGTCTGATCAAGATGATGATGACATTCTGTTTATATCTAGAGACAAAACGGATGTAGCGACTATTGTAGATTTTATTTATACTTTCTCCTTGCACGTTTTATGTTTATATCTAGAGACATGAAAAGTAGCGACTATTGTAGATTTTATTTCTACTTTTCTTTGCACGTTTTATGTTTATATCTAGAACATGAATGTAGCGACTATTGTAGATTTTATTTCTACTTTCTCCTTGCACGTTTTATGTTTATATCTAGAGACATGAATGTAGCGACTATTGTAGATTTTATTTCTACTTTCTCCTGGCACGTTTAGTCAACAAGTTGCACTCGATCTTCTTCTTCTTCGAACGCTCCATATTGACCACCTGTCAACAACTCTTTGTGATTTGTATGTGATCTGAGTCTAAGAGCGATTGTACGTTGTGCCAGTTATGCACCTCGCCAAAAACAGCACATCCGATTTGTGCGCTGCTTTAATTTACTATGGTAGCATTCAAAGGCTTACATCAGTCGTATCTTACGACATGCATTGTAGGTGACAGTGGGAATATTCTTTCCTTGCGTGGCCCGAACCACACGGGTGGCATCGATCTGATCTATTATGTATATAAACTGTATATTGAGTTGGATTACTTACATTATTGTCTTGAAGGCCTCTTGACTTTGGATCAGGCTTGCCACCAAATTATTCTTAATCAAAGATAGCCCGACAACAGTCGTTCAGTGACAAGGTGAGAGCCAGTGGCGACTCGTGCTCATTTTTGTTGGTGGGGACCAACAATTTTCGGAAAATTCATGGTTTTGGGTTAGGTTATATTTTAATTTATAAAGTAATAAGTACACGTAACACTTTATTTTTGGGGGGCCCGACCCAGTGGCCCTTTAAAAACGAGCCGCCACTGGTGAGAGCTAAAACAGGTTTTCATAGATAACCATTGAATCTTGCATTCGTTGTTTTTTTGCATTTTTACTTTAGACAAAAACTTCAACACGATTGTTGATCTGTTCTGCTGTTATTTAACTTCGATTTTTCTAGCATATTATTTTTGAGTTGGAATTTGTGATCAAGTAAACGAACGAAGGGAAAAAATCCACATTGATATCAAGGGAGGTGCCTGGTTTAACGTCTATGAGATCTTCTACTATGGATTACGTAAACTCTCGTCTGCAGTGTGTCTCACCCTATGTTTGATGTTGAATTGTGCTTGGACACGAAACCTCAACCTTGAGAAACGTCAAGATGGTCCAGCTACAGCGTTCCAATAATACCATTATTGTATCAATCAATCCAGGACAACAGGTCAAAGGTTTCTACAGTGACCTCGCTACTGGGACCACAATTTACAAGTTCTGGGGTATCCGGTATGGCCAGCCCTCGACAGGTATGACTCACTTTACTAACTTCTTTAGATCCTTAGAGATCACATGACATACTCTTGTCGACAGTCTACATCTTGATTATTAAGTCAATTTTCAGATCACAATAGATTTATTTAACTGTATGGTCCTGTTCTTTTTGTTATTCTAAAGTCAACAAACAATATATATATATATATGGAACCACTTCATGCATTCATTACTTGCTTTATTCTAAAATCAACAAACAACATATATATATATATATATGGAACCACTTCATGCATTCTATACTTGCTTTATTCTAAAGTCAACAAACAATATATATATATATATATGGAACCACTTCATACATTCATTACTTGCTTTATTCTAAAGTCAACAAACAATATATATATATATATATATATATATGGAACCACTTCATGCATTCATTGCTTGCTTTATTCTAAAGTCAACAAACAATATATATATATATATGGAACCACTTCATGCATTCATTGCTTGCTTTATTCTAAAGTCAACAAACAATATATATATATATATATATATATGAAACCACTTCATGCATTCATTGCTTGCTTATTCTAAAGTCATCAAACAACATATATATATATATATATATGGAACCATTTCATGCATTCATTACTTGCTTTATTCTAAAGTCAACAAACAACATATATATATATATATATGGAACCACTTCATGCATTCATTACTTGCTTTATTCTAAAGTCAACAAACAATATATATATATATATATATATATATGGAACTACTTCATGCATTCATTACTTGCTTTATTCTAAAGTCAACAAAAAACATATATATATATATGGAACCACTTCATGCATTCATTGCTTGCTTTATTCTAAAGTCAACAAACAATATATATATATATATGGAACTACTTCATGCATTCATTGCTTGCTTTATTCTAAAGTCAACAAACAACATATATATATATATGGAACCACTTCATGCATTCATTACTTGCTTTATTCAACTATTTGGTGTAGTGCAAAAATTTGGTCTACGTAGGAAAAATAAAAATAAAACCCAACAAAAAAAATCAAAGTCTAGTTACTAGACTATTTATTGTGTCTGATGACTAAACCTGCAGAATGGATCAAACTTCCCCAATGGAAACACTATTAGACAAACCTCTGAAGAAGTAAAGAAATGTGAGACAATAAGTGATCAACTTCTACCGACTAGAAGCAGGCAACTTACTAACTAAACGTCAAGCTACTAAGTAAAAATAGGAGCAATGACTAGACTAAAATTAGACCAAAAGTAAAGCAACTAAGTAAGTACTGGACAAAGAATTTGGCTTTAACTTGACCCGAAGTAGAACGACTAACTAAACGAAAGACATATGATTAAGCTAGAATTAGACCAAAAGTAGAGCTATTAAGTTATTAAAGACTAGACTAGAACTAGATCAGCGGTTGAGCGATTACAGACGGTTAAAGACGACTGGAAATAGACCAGAAAGGGAGTGACTAAATGAATTAAAAACTAGCGAAGAATTATACCAAAATGGTAGAAACTACAAACTAGTTAAAGAACCAAGTACTAGACTGAAGCTAGAGTATATTTAAAAAAATGATAAAATAACGCGGGTATCTCTCATCAACTTCAACCCTCCCATGTAGATGAGAAGCGACTAAAGACACATTCTACATTCCAGGTAGCCGGGTAGTGATTAAGTGTGGCAAACACTGAAATACGAATATAACATGGAAACAATTGTAATCTTTACTAATTCTAAAATGTTTATAATTCATTGTTTTCTTCTGTTGCTAGGAGACAAGCGCTTCGCTGAACCGGTAGCAGAATCTGATTGGCTAGGAGTAAGAGACGCTATGCAGTATGGGAATGTATGTTGGCAGACCACTATTGCAGGTCAAGTAACATCCGAGGACTGCTTGTTTTTAAATGTTTACACTCCTTCTGTCACAGGGACAGCAACTGTTATGGTCTGGATTCACGGAGGCGGTTACAAATATGGCGCTGGTTCAGATGGCATGTTCGATGGGTCAACTCTTGCAGGGAAAGGAGTTGTTGTAGTGACAATAAACTACAGGCTCGGAGCTTATGGGTTCCTCTCCACTGACGATGATGTCATGCCGGGCAACTACGGACTTCTGGATCAAGTCTTGGCGCTCAAATGGGTGCAAAAAAACATTCACGCTTTTGGTGGCGATCCAGGGAAAGTAACCATATTTGGAGAGAGTGGTGGATCATCAAGCGTGTCACTGCATATATTATCTCCCTTGTCTAAAGGCTTATTTCACAGAGCTATCATGGAAAGTGGCTCCGCACTAAGTGTGTTTGCAGTGGAGAGGCCGGCCGCAGATATCAGTGTGGAGGAGTACACAAGACGAGTGGGTGCTGGAGTAGGGTGTGTGGAAGCAAACTCCACCAAGTTTCTAGCATGCCTGAGGAATGTTAATGCTGAACTTCTGTTTAACGTTAGCGAGAACTTGAATACAATTCTTAAAATAGATATCATTGCAACTCCTCGAGTAGAAACCACATTTGGTTTTCTTCCTCACTACCCCAGTTATATTCTAGAAAACGGACTCTTTAACAAGGTCGACACTTTGCGAGGTTTTAATTCTGGAGAGTGGTCTTTCGTTATTCAAGATGTCGAAGACGACGGACTTACCAGAGACGAGTTCAGATCAAACTTTGCTGCATTTTTCTCAACATATTCAATCTCCAACAAGTCAAGAGAAATATTTCTGGATGAAGCTGAGAAAGTTTATCTTGGGAATGAAACCAATCCTCTGGCAATTCGTTCCAGTCTCGTTACAGCACTCGCCGACACATTATTTGGTGCTCCAGCAATATTGGAATTGGAGAAATATTTATCGCACGGTGGAGAAACCTCTAGTCACTATGTATATGAGTTTGACTACAAGTTGAAATCGATTCTGAAACCACAAAGCGCAGGCCCTGATTGGTATGGTGCCATCCACGTTAGTGAAATTCCACTAGTTTTTACAGATGATCAAGTTGGAAATGTTGCATCTTTGACTCCACCAGAAGATGTCGCAGTCGGAGGTAAAGTTCAAACTTGGTGGACAAATTTCGCCAAGTTTGGAACCCTCCGCCAATAAAGTAGTTGAGGATGGAGTCGATGTCCGTTGGGATCAGTACACAATAGCAAATCCTCAAATCCTACATATAAATTTGAAGTCAACTCTAAGCTTCTATCCACGACAGAGATCCCTTCCAGGTTACACGCAACTACTTGATGGTTGGACAAATGGAAACTTGACTACAACAATCTTGGCCGGAGTATAACCGAACCTAGAAGCTCGAGATTGTTTGGTCTTAATAAATTTAATTATAACAAATGATTCAGTTAAATCCTTCTTCGAAAATTGTTTTTTTTTTGGTTTTGACATGTACATGGACTTTGTATCAATTTCGCTCTTGTGTTCTCTCAAGGGGATGTGAGAATAGTAACACTGTGATCTACAAGGCATGTTCACTCAAGGGGATGTAAAAATAGTAACACTGTGATCTACAAGACATGTTCCCTCAAGGAGATGAAAGAATAGTAACGCTGTGATCTACAAGACATGTTCGCTCAAGGGATGTAAAATAGTAACACTGTGATCTACAAGGCATGTTCGCTCAAGGGGATGTAAGAATAGTAACACTGTGATCTACAAGGCATGTTCGCTCAAGGGAATGAAAGAATAGTAACACTGTGATCTACAAGACATGTTCGCTCAAGGGGATGTAAGAATAGTAACACTGTGATCTACAAGGCATGTTCGCTCAAGGGGATGAAAGAATAGTAACACTGTGATCTACAAGACATGTTCGCTCAAGGGGATGTAAGAATAGTAACACTGTGATTTACATGACATGTTCGCTCAAGGGGATGTAAGAATAGTAACACTATGATCTACAAGACATGTTCGCTCAAGGGGATGTAAGAATAGTAACAATGTGATCTACAAGGCATGTTCGCTCAAGGGGATGTAAGAATAGTAACACTGTGATCTACAAGACATGTTCGCTCAAGGGGATGTAAGAATAGTAACACTGTGATCTACAAGACATGTTCGCTCAACGAGATGAAAGAATAGTAACACTGTGATCTACAAGGCATATTCGCTCAAGGAAATGTAAGAATAGTAACACTGTGATCTACAAGACATGTTCGCTCAAGGAGATGAAAGAATAGTAACACTGTGATCTACAAGACATGTTCGCTCAAGGGAATGAAAGAATAGTAACACTGTGATCTACAAGACATGTTCGCTCAAGGGGATGAAAGAATAGTAACACTGTGATCTACAAGACATGTTCGCTCAAGTGGATGAAAGAATAGTAACACTGTGATCTACAAGACATGTTCGCTCAAGGGATGTAACAATAGTAACACTGTGATCTACAAGGCATGTTCGCTCAAGGGGATGTAAGAATAGTAACACTGTGATCTACAAGGCATGTTCGCTCAAGGGGATGTAAGAATAGTAACACTGTGATCTACAAGACATGTTCGCTCAAGGGATGTAAGAATAGTAACACTGTGATCTACAAGGCATGTCGTAAGAGTTTTCTGAGGTAGGGGCTAGGAAGCTTCTATAGCAAATAAAAGCCTCGTTGAAATATGATGTACAGGCCTACTTATAGACGCATAACTGATACAACGTACAATCGCTTTTAGGCTCGAATCACATACAAATCACAAAGAATGTTTAACAAGTGGTCGATATCGAACGGACGAAGAAGAAGAAGTAAGAAGTATCAATTTGTCGAACATATTTCACATCCTTCTGTCCCAATCTCGCTCCATTATGATCTTTGTGTTCAATTTCCTTCGTTCTTAAGAGTTCTTAAATTTTACTTATGCTCCCCATCAGCAGTTAGTTTGCTTTTTTTTATTCTTTTTTGTTTATTTACATTTTTTCTCTATTTGTTCATTTCTTGAATTATTGGTTTTTTTTAGGTTTCGTTTTGTTGGTGTTATTGTTGTTGCAATTGTTCCGTTGCTCTTGATGTTTTCTGCATGTGTTCTTGTTGTTTCCTTGCTCTTGATGTTCTCGTATGTGTTCTTGTTGTTTCTGTTGCTCTTGTTGTTGTTACTTTCTGTTTTATTGTTATTTTCGGTTGTTGCTGCTCTTGATCTCTCCTTGTTATTATTGGTTGTTTCAATATTGTTTAAATTTTCATTGTTGATATTTTGTTGTAATTTGATATTGGTTTTGTTCCATTTTTATGCTGTTATTGCTTGTTTTGTTTTTCTTTGTTCTTTTTTTAAAAACTGTTGTTCCTTGTTAATTGCTATGTTTGTTGCGTTGTGTGCTGCTGTTGTTTCTTGTTTTTGTTGGCATACTTTTTTTCTATTTTTGTTTGCATGGTTTTTGGCTTTACTGTTGTTGGTCTTCTTGTTGTTTTTGTTGTATTATTTCTTGTTCTTGTACCTGATTTTGTTGTACTATTTCTTGTTCTTGTACCTGATTTTGTTGTTCTATTTCTTGTTCTTGTACCTGATTTTGTTGTACTATTTCTTGTTCTTGTACCTGATTTTGTTGTTCTTTTTCTTGTTCTTGTACCTGATTTTGTTGTACTATTTCTTGTTCATGTACCCGATTTTGTTGTTCTATTTCTTGTTCTTGTACCTGATTTTGTTGTTCTATTTCTTGTTCTTGTACCTGATTTTGTTTTTCTATTTCTTGTTCTTGTACTTGATTTTGATGTACTATTTCTTGTTCTTGAACCTGATTTTGTTGTATTATTTCTTGTTCTTGTACCTGATATTGTTGAACTATTTTTTGTTCTTGTACCTGATTTTGTTGTACTATTTCTTGTTCTTGTACCTGATTTTGTTGTTCTATTTCTTGTTCTTGTACCTGATTTTGTTGTACTATTTCTTGTTCTTGTACCTGATTTTGTTGTTCTATTTCTTGTTCTTGTACCTGATTTTGTTTTTCTATTTCTTGTTCTTTCTTGATTTTGATGTACTATTTCTTGTTCTTGAATCTGATTTTGGTGTATTATTTCTTGTTCTTGTACCCGATTTTGTTGTTCTATTTCTTGTTCTTGTACCTGATATTGTTGAACTATTTTTTGTTCTTGTACCTGATTTTGTTGTACTATTTCTTGTTCTTGTACCTGATTTTGTTGTTCTGTTTCTTGTTATTGTACCTGATTTTGTTGGCGCTATTGTTGATATTTTTCGTATTTTTTTTGCTGGTGGTGGTGGTATTGTTTGTCTCCTTTTTTCTTGTCCTTATTGCTATTCTTCTTCTTCTGCATACACCCTGAGAGGTTCACCTGGACATGGTCGCAACAAACAGTAGTCTGTCTGATGTTGTTGGAGCTTTCAAAGAGCGTGCTTCCGAACAATATCCGTGATAATCACATACGTTTCCACTGTTTCTCATATCTCAAACACTTTACCAACAGATAGCCTACACATATGACAAGTTTACTCCATCAATAGCTAAAGAAGACATATTTGACTTATACCTAGTAAAGTAATAACGTTTACATCATATGGCTTACACCTGTAATAGTTCTGAATATTGCTTTATTTTTGCTTACTGTCGTTACAGTAAATATACATTAATAATATCCCAGACGCAAACAAACGCCCGTGTGCTGCCGGGGCTCGCAAGGGGAGCAAAGAGTAGCAGCACTGCGACCTACAAGGCATGTCGTAAGAGGCGACTAAGGTGGGGTTTGGCGTAGGCTACCCTATCCAGTAGAAAATTTTAGCCACAAAATCCAACCAACCATGAACAAGTCACATAAAATAAAATAAAAACTGTGCCAACCAAGAGGAAAGGAAGCTCTTCTAGAAGAGGTATGAAGCGATGCAGAGAAAGCCGCAAGGAGTCTACACCGCAGATTATCTTCCTTTCACCTAGGAAAAGCTCCAGAATTGGCACCTGGAATGTTAGAAGTATGTATCAAATGGGAAAGACAGCACAGGTTGTAAATGAGATGAAATTTCACGGGATTGGCATCTTGGGATTATGTGAAACTAGGTGGAATGGTGTAGGCAAACAACGTCTAAACACAGGAGAAACAATGCTGTTCTCAGGCCATATGGAAGAAAATGCCCCCATAGTGAAGGAGTGGCTTTAATGCTATCTAAAGAAGCGGAGACTGCACTAATAAAATGGGAAGCAGTGAGTCCTAGGATAATCACAGCAACATTCAGAACCACCAAAAAAAAGTATTCTTGAATGTGACCCAGTGTTATGCACCTACCAATGATAAAGAGGAAAAAGTAAAAGAGGAATTTTACATAAAACTTCAAAATACTATAGGTAATCAGAGAAATGGGAACATCAAAATTCTGATGGATGACCTCAATGCCAAAATAGGTTCGGACAACATAGGCTACGAGGAGATCATTGGGAAACACGGACTAGGAATAATGAACGAAAATGGAGAACTATTCACTAATTTCTGTGCAGCGAATCAATACGTCATAGGTGGAAGTGTCTTTCCACATAAAAAATACATAAAGCAACCTGGGTATCACCAGATCACAGAACAGAAAATCAAATTGACCACATATGCATAAACAAGAAATTCAGGTCATCTCTACAAGATGTAAGGGTCCTAAGGGGGCAGATGTAGATTCGGATCACCATTTGCTGATAAGTAAAATTAAACTGAAGCTTAAGCGATACATAACATCCCATGATCATAGACACCAATATAATGTAGGATACCTCAGAAGTCAAGAAACAAAGGAACAGTTCACGGTCACAGTCTCTAATAAGTATGAGGTGTTGCGGCAATTAGAAGATGAGGTGAGTGCGGAAGAATGCTGGCAGCAAGCCAAAAATATTTGGAATGAAACATGCACAGAGGTATTAGGAAAGAAGGAGGAATCATAAGGCATGGATAACTCCAGAAACTCTCAGGAAATAGAAGAAAGGAAAAAGAGGAAAGCAGATTTAAATAATAGCAAAACTAGAACTGCCAAAGCCATAGCCAGGAAAAGTACACAGAAGCTAGCAAGAAAGTGAAGAAACAAATAAAGTTAGATAAAAGACAATACGTAGAAGATCTAGCAAGAGAAGCAGAGGTAGCTGCAGGAAAAGGAAACCTTAGGGATCTTTACAATATCACTAGAAAGCTAGCAGGAAAATACAGACCATCAAATGGGTTGATCAAAAATAGTAGTGGGGAAACTATCACTAATGTTAGAGACCAAATGGAAAGATGGATGGAATACTTCAAGGAACTCCTGAACAGACCAGCACCTACAAACCCCCAGATATCCAACCGGCAGAAATTGACTTGGACATCAACTGTGAGAAACCATCCAAGGAGGAGATTAGTAAAGCCATTAAACTTTTAAAAGATGGAAAAGCGGCCGGTCCAGATGGTATTCCAGCAGAGGCGGTTAAAGCCAACATAAACACATCCACAGAAATACTGTATAAATTATTTAGCAGAATCTGGGAGACTGAAGAAATACCAGCAAACTGGAGAGAAGGATACCTGGTGAAGCTACCAAAGAAAGGGACCTTCAGAAGTGTGAAAACTATAGGGAATAATGCTGTTGTCAGTACCTGGGAAAATACTAAGCAGAGTCATCCTGGAGAGACTGAGAGATGCCATCGATATAAAGCTAAGAGATGAACAGGCAGGCTTCCGACCAAATAGATCCTGTGCTGACCAGATAGCCACATTAGTATAATAATAGAGCAAAGTATTGAATGGAAATCCCCACTTTATATCGGATTTGTTGATTATGAGAAGGCTTTGACAGTATTGATAGGGAAACCCTTTGGAAATTAATGAGGCATTATGGAATCCAACAGAAAATTATTAACCTAATAAAAGCAACATATACAGATATGAAATGTAGAGTTCTTCATGAAGGTAAACTAACAGATACTTTCGGAATAGAAACAGGAGTGCGTCAGGGATGTCTTCTATCACCTTTGTTGTTCTTACTGACAATAGACTGGATTATGAAGACAACAGTAACTAACACCAGAAATGGAATCCAATGGACTCTGACAGAGCAACTGGATGATCTGGACTTCGCTGATGATATAGCCCTTCTGTCCCATACACAAAATCAGATGCAAGATAAGCTTAACACATTGAATCAAAGGTCCCAGCAACTAGGCTGAACATTCATAAGGGAAAGACAAAGAAATTGAGAATTAACCAAGCAAACGACAACTCAATCTCCCTGGGTGAAATCCCACTTCAAGAGGTAGAATCATACACATATTTGGGCAGCAACGTAGACAAAGAGGGTGGAACAGATAGAGATGTTAAAATAAGAATACAGAAGGCAAGAGGAGCTTTCATTGCACTGGAAAACATTTGGAAGTCCAAAGAAATCAAATCTAGAACAAAATTCGGATATTTAACTCTAATGTTAAAGCAGTTCTACTGTATGGGTCAGAAACATGGAGAACAACTAAAACAATAGCGCATAAATTGCAAACATTCATCAACTGGTGTCTGCGCAGAATAGAGGGAATAAGATGGTATGATAGGGTCACAAATGAGGAACTTATGGAGAGAACAAGACAGATTCCAGTGAACAAACAGGTTAAAAAAGACGCTGGCGCTGGATAGGACACACTTTGCGAAAACCGGAGGGGAATATAACAAGAAGGGGTTTTTTCCTAACCCGGCAGGGGACCGGAAAAAAGGGGGGCCGGGGGAAAACATGGAGAACGAGAGGGGTTTGAGCCCAACAAATAAAGAAGAGCTAGGGGCTGCAGGGATAGCTAGAATAAAAGGGCTTGGAAGGATTTGGGTTGGGGGCCTATCCCCAAACCAGGGGTAAAAAAAAGAAGAGAGAGAGAACAAAAACAAACGCAGACATGGTCAAATATTGTGAACTGATACGGGAAATTTGACACTTTTTATATGTAAATTATGGAGGTGCCTGAACTTTTTTTAAAATTGCTTTTCCCCTATGTGGCAAATTATTGTGTGACATCTTCCCAATATGCCCAGCTTAAGTAACCAATTAAGTGCGGGTTTTTTGTTGATCTAGATTCTAAGTATACGGTTGGTTTATGACGAAATAAAAACCCTTTTAAAAAACGATTTTTGACGATTCTTTTTTATAATAGGGATTTTTGTTTTGAATGTTTTTTTAAAATGCCGATGTACTTAAAACATCTGCGGGTCAAAAAATGTATTGATCGTGATATTTTTTAAATCTGTCAACAAGACAAAGTCTACAGTTATCTCTAGATTGTTCTTTTTTCCTACTCTTCCCCCAAAGGGGCTTGGCCCCCAACCCCAAGACCTTCCGTTTCAATGGTTCGGTTTTATAGCTCAGTTTTTTTACAGGATGCGGTAGCTAACCCCCATGCAAAACTCCACTTTCACTTATATGGGATGTGGTAGGTATTAGGGGGTTCTATTTTTTCCCCCAATTTGGGTCCCAGTAACCACACGGGGCGTCTGATTTGTGTTTGAATCTTTCGGGGTTGCCCTTTATAGGACAGGAGGATGTGTAAACATTTCAAAGTTTTCATCGTCTTTTTTGGATCAGATCTCATATCAGACATTTTAAAACCCTTCCCCAGTTTTTTAACTGAAACAACTTTTATCGTTTTTTGGGCGGGAATTACCGGCTGCGGGATACCAGACTTCCTTTTTTAATAGATCATCAAAAAGGGGTTTAAGTGTACTCATTCCAATTAAAACCCCGAAAGGGTCCCTTATTGTTTTTTTTCGTCACTACCCCCCCTGTGACAGGTTTTTGGGAAAATTTGCCCGCCTGCGGGTTTCTTGGGATATGGTAGCCTTTCCCCATTGCTTCCTCTCGGAATAGAACCTGTTTCCCCCTTAAAACGGTAGCCCTTCACTCTTATCTCGCCCATCACGGTGATGATGACCACACACTTTTTCACCCAAAAAAGTTGCCTTTTTTTCTTTTAAAGGTAGATGACAAAAATAATTTTGGAAATGTTGGGGCAGTGGGGCAAGGTAAAATTCATTTGGGAAGTTTTTTTTCCCCTTTCTTTTTGGTATTTGCCCCACCCGTCGTTTGAAGAATGGAGAAATGGACTTTCCCCAATGTTTTGGTTTTTAAAGTAAAAAGGGAGTTCGCGTTCGTCGATCTCCTTTTCGCCCAATTCCCTGTGCCCAGTGGCAGGAAAAAGTCGGGACGGCTGGAAAAAGGATCTGAATGCGGCGGATGATCAGGGGGTTTTAGGGCCTGGCCGCTCACTATGCTCTGCAGGGGTTGCTGGCAAAACTCCTTTTTGTCCTTAAACAAGAAAAAATTTTTCCGCTAATCTGCCGGCCCAGTCTTTATCGGGGTTTGGATCCCGGATTCCCCGGGTTGGTTTAGTACCGAATGGGTTCCCGCCCCTTTGGTTTTAGGCGACCTTTCACAGCCGTTCCCTTAAGGGGGGCGGGGCCCGCTCTCCGTGCTGACCTACTAGGAACCACAGGCGGGAGCTGAAAGGGGGGGTTTAAACCAACGGGGATGGGATTAAAGGGCGGGGACAGCCATCCTTCCAAATTTCCAAATCTCGCCCCCCCAAATCCCCCCAATTCACTTTTCCCATCGACATTTTGGGGCAGCCCTTTAAAAGGAGGCGTTGCCGGAAAAAGGGGCCATCGATCGGGCAAAAAAGTTACCCAGTGGGATCCCAGTTGGACCCCCAAGATTTAACCCATTATCGTCAGTAAATATTATCATCATATTTTTTTTTGTTTCTTGATTTCTGAAAACAATCCCCAAATTTTTTAACTCTGCTTTTTAAATTCATTTTTAGGGCCTATCTGTCACGTCCATTTTTTCTTTAAATTTTTTATTTCTTGTTAAAATTTTTTTAAAAAGACCATGTATGACAAATTATATATCCTTTTTGATGTAAATGAAAATAGGCATGTATATTTTGTGTGGGGTTTTGGGATGGGGGAGGGGGGGCAAACTTTCAAAATGGGGGGGCACAAAATTTTTAATGAGAAAGTGGGGGGGGTTGAAAAAATTAAAAAACCCTTTTGGTTTTAAAAAGATGGGCCCAACGGCATTAGCAAAAGTTTTAGAAAAAATTTTAATTTTCAATGTAGGGAAACCAAGTCTATCAAGATTTTAACATTTTTTTTTTTATATCTAGAGACAGGGATGAGCGACTATTGTAGATTTTATTTCTACTTTCTTTTTCCCCCGTTTTTTTAAAAATTTTTTTAACTCGATTTCTTTTTTGGAACGCCCCATATTGACCACCTGTCAACAACTCTTTGTGATTTGTATGGATCTGGTCTAAGAGCGATTGTACGTTGTGAGTTTGCACCTACAAGAAAATCAGACACCCTTTTTGTGGCTCCCAAAATTTTACTATTGTAGCTTTAAAAGGGCTTACATCAGTCTCTCCACGACTTGCATTGAGGTGACAGGGGATACTTTTTTTCCCCTTGCGGGTTTCAAACCACACGGGTGGCCTGATCGGGATCTATTAGGGAATAAACTGTATATTGATTTGGGGATTACTTACTTTATTGTTTTTGGCCTTTTTGGCTCTTGGATCGGCCAACCCCAAAATTATTTTTTAATCAAAGATACGCCCATGACAACTTTTTTGTTCAGTGAAAAAGGTAAAAAAGGGGGTTTTTGCTCTTTTTTGTTGGTGGGACCAAAAATTTTGGAAAAATTTTTGGGTTAATTTTTTTTAATTTATAAGAATAAGTACACGAAACCCTTTTTTATTTTTGGGGGGCCCGCCCCCAGTGGCCCTTAATAACGAGCCGCCACTGGTGAAAAAGGGCAAAAACGGGTTTTTCATAGATAATAAAATTGAATCTTGCATTCGTGGCTTTTTTTTTTTGCTTTTTTCTTTAGACAAAAACTTACAACACGATTGTTGATCTGTTCTGCTGTTTTTTAACCCTTTTGATTTTGTTTACCCCAAATTTTTTTAAAGGTTTGGGGTTAGTCAAGTAAACAACAAAAGGGGAGACAAATCCACATATATTCAAGGATGCGCCCGGGGTTTACCCCGTCTATAAATCTTCAAATAGGGATTACGTGAAACTCTCGTCTGCAGTGTGTCTCAATTTGTTTGATGTTGAATTGTGCTTGGACGGGAACCCCCAAACCTTGAGAAACGTCAAATGGCCCAAAGCTACCAGCGGTTCCAATAATACCATCATTGTATCAATCAACCCCAGGACAACAGGCCGGGGTTTTCACGGCCCCTGCTCCTGGGACCCAATTTACAAGTTCGGGGGGTACCCGGGAAACCCCCACCCCTCGACGGGTTGACTCACTTTACTTTTTTCTTTAGATCCTCGGGCATAAAAATGACATATTTTTTGTGACAGTCAATCTTGATTATTAAGTAAATTTTTCAGATCAAAATTAGATTTTTTAACTGTATGGCCCCCTTTTTCTTTGTTATTCTAAAGTCAACAAACAACATATATAAATATATATATATATGGGGAACCACTTCATGCATTCATTCCTTTTTATTCAAAAGTCCTTAAAAAACAACATAAAAATATATATATATGGAACACTTTTATTCATTATTTTTGCTTTATTCAAAAATAAACAAACAACATATATATATATGGCCTTTATTCATTACTTGTTTATTTTTTAAGTCCCAAAAACCAATTTTATTTTGGAACCATTCCCGCATTATTACTTCAAAATTCTAAATTTTCCTTAAAAACAACATATATATTTATAATATGGAACCACTTAAGGATTCATTACTTTTTTATTCTAAAGTAAACCCAAACAACATATATATATATATTTTGGAACTACTTCATGCATTCATTACTTGCTTTTTCAAAAGTCAACAAACAACATTATATATTTTATATATATATGGGAACTCTTATGCATTTTATTGCTTTATTCTAAAGCCCAAAAACAACATATATATATTTTGGGGAACTACTTCAAAAAATTCATTTTTTGCTTTATTCAAAAGTCAACAAAAATTTTTCTTATATATATAGGGAATTTCCCCTTCTTTAAATTCCCATTACTTGTTTATTCTAAAGTAAACCAAAACAAAAAATATATATATAGGGAACCCTTTTCTTTAAAATTCATTATTTGTTTTTTTAAAAAAGTAAAACAAACAACAAAAATATATATATATGAAAATTTTTTGTTCATTATTTGTTTTTTCTAAAGTAAACAAAAAAATATAATATATTTGGGGAACCCATTATCATTCATTACTTGCTTTTTAAAGTCAACAAACAACATATATATATATATAGGGAACCCAAATTTCTTTGGCCATTTTTAAAAATTCTAAAGTCAAAAAAACAACATATTTTATATATATATATGGAACCATTAATCATTCTTTATTTGTCTTTATTCTAAAGTAAATTTAAACAAATATAAATATATATATAACCCCTTTGCGTTTTTTACCCCCCTTTTTTTAAAAAATCCAAACAACATATAATATATATAACCATTCCATGCATTAAATTACTTCATTTTTAAAGTCAACAAACAACATATATATATTTTAATGGAAACCATTCAAACCATTCTTGTTTTTCATTCTAAAGTCAAAAAAACAACATATATATATAATGGAACCTTCATTACATTCTTGGGAAATTCTAAAGTCAAAAACAACATAAAATATAAAAAGGAACCACTTTGCATTCTTACTTGCTTTTTTTAAAAAGTCAAAAAACAAAATATATATATATATTAGGGAAACCCACTTAAAAATTCCATTACCCCCCCCAATTCAAAAGTCAAAAAACAAATATATATATATAGGACCTTTTATCATTCATTTTTGGCTTTTTTCAAAAGGTCAACAAACAAAATTAATATTATATTGGAACCCTTCGGGGTTCATTCTTGCTTTTTCAAAAGTCAACAAACAACATATATATATAGGAACCATTTCCCATCATTCACTTGTTTTATTCTAAAGCCCAACAAACAACATAAAAATATATATATATATATATGGAACCACTTATCCATTCATTATTTGTTTTTTCAAAAAAGTAAACCAAACAACAAAATAATATAAGGGGAACCACTTCATGCATTCATTACTTGCTTTTTCAAAAGTCAAAAAACAAAAATTATAAATATATTGCAACCACTTCATCATTTTTTGCTTTTTCAAATAACAAACAAAATATATTTTTTGGGGAAACCCCTTTTCTTTGCATTCATTACTTGCTTTTTCCCAAAAGGGTCAACAAACAAATATATATATATATATATATATTTTTGGAACCACTTCATTTTTCATTATTTGTTTATTCAAAAGTCAACAAACAACATATATATATATATTTTAAAACCACTTCATCATTCATTACTTGCTTTTTCAAAGTCAACAAAAAACATATATATATATATTGGAAAACTTAAATTACACATTACTTGTTAATTTCCCTAAAGTCAAAAACAACATTTATATATTTTGGAACCACTTCATCATTCATTAAGTTTTTCTAAAGTCAAAAATTAACATATATATATATATAGGAACCACTTTATGCATTCATTACTTGTTTATTCTAAAGTCAACAAAGAACATATATATATATATATGGAACTACTTCATACTTTCCCTACTTGCTTTATTCTAAAGTCAACAAACAACATATATATATATATGGAACTATTTCCAATTATTACTTGCTTTATTCAAAAGTCAAAAAAAAATATATATATATATTTTGGAACCACTTATGCATTCATTACTTGTTTGTTCAAAAAGTCAATAAACAAATAGGATATAGGGAAATTTCTTCATCATTTTTCCCCTTTTTATTCAAAAAATAAAAAAACAAATATATATATATATTGGAACTACTTATGCATTCATTCTTGCTTTTTCAAAAGTCAACAAACAACTATATATATATGGAACCACTTCATATTCATTACTTGCTTTTTAAAAAGTCAAAAAACCCCAACATATATATATATTTTGGAACCATTTATGATTCTTCTTTTTATTAAAAAGTCAAAAACAACATTATATATATTTTAAACTTTCCCATGATTTTATTTTTGGCCAATTCAAGGTAAACCCAAACAACATTATATATTATGGGAACCCATTTTAAATGCATTAAATTCTTCTTTATTAAAAAGTCAAAAAAATATATATATATATATATATATGGAACCACTTATGCATTATTCCCTTTATTCTAAATTTTAACAAACAACATATATATATATATATGGAACCACTTCATGTATTCATTACTTTTTTAAATTTTTAAAAGTAAACAAACAAATATATATATATATATAGGGAACCCAAACGGGCATTCATTACTTGCTTTATTCTAAAGTCAAAAAAACAACATATATATATAATTGGAACCCCCTTTCTATTACTTGCTTTATTCTAAAGTCAACAAACAACATATATATATTTTCATAGGGAAACCCTTCATGTATTCCGCTTTTTTTCTTAAAAACAAAAATATATATATATTTTGGGAACCCTTCAATGTTTTCATTATATTTATTCAAAAGTAAACAAAAAAATATATTATAAATATAAAAAACCCCTTGACATTCTTGCTTTTTCCCAAAAGGGGTCAAAAACAACATATTATATATTATATTGGAACCACTTCATCATTCATTACTTGCTTTATTCCAAAGGTCAACAAACAACATATATTTATATATTTTTGGAACTACTTTTATTATTACTTGTTTTATTCAAAAAGTCAACAAACAACATATATATATAGGGGAACCACTTCAGGGAAAAATTTTGCTTTATTCAAATTTAACCCAAAAACATATATATATATATGTATATATGGAACCCTTAATGCATTCATTACTTGTTTTATTTTTAAAATCAACAAACAACATATATATATATATTTTGGAACTACTTCATGCATTCATTACTTGCTTTATTCAAAAGTCAACAAACAAAATATATATATATAGGGAAACCCCTTCATGATTCATTACTTGCTTTATTCTAAAGTCAACAAAAAACATATATATATATATATATATTTTAAAATTTTTGGAACCATTAAATGCATTTTTTACTTGCTTTATTCAAAAGTCAACAAACAACATATATATATATTATTATAAATTCTTTCCCAAAACTTTTTATTTAAAGTCAACAAACAACATATATATATATATGGAACCATATGCATTCTTAAACCTTTTCCTAAAGTCAAAAAACAAATATATATATATAGGGAAACCCACACCCATTTTCCCCTTGCTTTATTCTAAAGTCAACAAACAACATATATAAATATTATATATATATATATAAAGGAACCTCCATGACCCCCCCGGCTTTTTCCAAAAAGTCAACAAAACAACATATATATAAAAAGGAACCACTTCAATCCATTCATTCCCCCGCACTAAAGTAAACCCAAACAACATATATAAAAATGGAACCATTACATTCATTACTTGTTAATTTCCCAAAAAGTCAACAAAAAAACATATATATATTTTGGAAACCCACTAAAATTCTTATTTTTTTTTTCTTAAAGTCAACAAACAACATATATATATATATATATATATATATATAGGGGCCACTTCATGCATTCATTACTTGTTTTTATTCTAAAGTAAACAAACAAATATATATATAAAGGAACCATTTCATCTTTTTAATTACCTTTTTTTTCTAAAGTAAACAAAAACATATATATTTTTGGAACCACTTCACCCTTTTTTTCTTATTTGGGCTTTATTCTAAAGTCAACCAAACATATATATATATTTTGGAACTACTTCAACCTTCATTAACTTTTTATTCAAAAAGTCAACAAACAACATATATATATATATGGAACCTTTTAAATGCATTCATTATTTTGTTTT
>CM036758.1:12597395-12599895 GCA_020796225.1 Arion vulgaris
CAAAACAACATATTATATATTTTGGAAACCCATTTTCATGCATTCATTATTGGTTTTTATTCAAAAGTCAACAAAAAAACATATATATATATATTATATATTTTGGGAACCCTTCTTTGTTTTTAACTTGCTTTTTCTAAAGTAAACAAACAACATATATATATTTTTGGAACACTTCTTTACATTATTTGCTTTTTTTCAAAAAGTCAACAAACAACATATATATATTTTGGAACCACTTATATTCATTACTTGCTTTATTTTAAATTTAAAACAACATATATAAAATATATATATATATATATATATTATTATATTTTTGGAACCATTTTAATTCCATTCATTACTTGCTTCATTCAAAAAGTCAAAAACAACATATAAATATATTTTGGGGAAACCCCCTTAATAAATTCATTACTTGCTTTATTTTTAAAAGTCAACAAACAAATATATATATATTTGGCCATTCATGCATTCATTACTTGTTAATTCTAAAGTCAACAAACAACATATATATATATATAGGGAAACCCCTTTATGCATTCATTACTTGTTTTATTCTAAAGTCAACAAACAAATATATATATTTTGGAACCACTTCAGCATTCATTCTTGTTTTTATTTTTAAAGTCAAAAAACAACATATTATAAAACATTATATATGGAACCCCCCATGCCCATTACTTGTTTTTATTCAAAAGTCAACAAACAAAATATATATATATATTTGGAACCACTTCATGCATTCATTACTTGCAATTTAAATAAAAACAACATATATATATATTTTAAATTTCCTTCATGATTCATTCCCGTTTTATTCTAAAGTCAAAAAAACAACATATATATATATATATATATATATATATATATATATATATTTTTGAACCACTTCACCTTCTTTCCCCTTTATATTCTAAAGTCAACAAACAACATATATATTATAGGGGAACCACTTCTCATTCATTACTGCTTTTTCTAAAGTCAACAAACAAACATATATATTTTTTGGAATTTCTTAACCATTCATTCCTTTTTTTATTCAAAAGTCAACAAACAACATATATATATTTTGGGAACCACTTATCCATTCTTTTACTTTTTTTATTCTAAAGTCAACAAACAACATATATATATATATAAAAGGAATCATTTATGCATTCATTACTTGTTTTATTCTAAAGTCAACAAACAACATATATATATATATGGACCTACTTCAAAAATTAAATTTTTTTAACCCTTTTCTAAAGTCAACAAACAACATACATATATATATATATGGAACCACTTCATGCATTCATTACTTGCTTTATTAAAAACAAAAAAAACATATATATATATATGGAACAAAACCATCATTCATTACTTGCTTTAAAATAAAACAAACAACATATATTATGGAACCACTTCATGATTCATTACTTTTTTTATTCTAAATCAAAAATTTTTTTAATAAAAATAAAGGGGAACCCCCAAATGCATTCATTACTTGCTTTATTCTAAAGTCAACAAACAACATATATATATATAGGGCCTCTTCATGCATTCATTATTTGCTTTATTCTAAAGTCAACAAACAACATATATATATATATTTTTGGAACCATTTAAAAGATTCATTACTTGCTTTATTCAAAGTCAACAAACAAAAAATATATATATATGGAACCACTTCATGCATTCATTCCCTTTATTCTAAAGTCAACAAACAACATATGTATATATATATATATTTTGGGAACCCACTTCATCCATTCATTATTTGCTTCATTCAAAAGTCAAAAAACCCAACATATATATATTTTGGGGAACCACTTCTCCCATTCATTATTTTATTCTAAAGTCAACAAACAACATATATAAAATATTTTGCAACCACTTCATGCATTAATTACTTGTTTTATTTTTAAAGTCAAAAACAACATATATATATTTTTGGAACATTTATGCATTCATTACTTGCTTTATTCAAAAAAGTCAACAAACAACATATATATATATATATATATATATGGAACCATTTAAAACCATTCATTACTTGTTTTTTCTAAATTTAACAAACAACATTATTTTATTTTGGGAACCATTCCCATTATTACCTTTTTTAAAGTCAACAAACAACATATATATTTTTGGAAAACCACCTTTGCATTCTTTAAACGTTTAATTCAAAAAGTCAAAAACAACATTTATATATAAAGGAACCATTAATGCTTTTCATTATTTTGCTTTATTTTTAAAGTCAACAATTAACATATATATATATATAGGGAAACCCCTTTTATGATTATTCTTGCTTTATTTAAAGTCAACAAGAACATATATATATATTAAATTTTACTTCATACATTCATTACTTGTTTTTATTTTTAAAGTAAACCCAAACAACATATATATTTTTGGGAAACATTTTTAATGCATTCATTACTTGTTTATTCAAAAGTCAACAAAAACATATATATATATATATAAATGGAAATTTCATTAATGAAATTCA